>JALLPI010001230.1:0-13978 GCA_036939935.1 Cyclotella atomus
CCTAATTTTCATTTGACCCGGGTCTGAATCTTGCGGGCATTTTGAATGACCCATTTGATTACCTACGACCGCTATCTATGACCATGCTTGCCACTTGTGACCTAACAACTTTGTGAGTGAAGATGGAAGGGATGTGATGGACAGTCTATGCTTTGCTCTATGAGTTGTTTTAGTTGTAGATCATTGTCATGGTGCAGGCAGTGCAGTCACGGGAATCTTTGTTGGTGGCATTTTGAATGGGCCATTTGATGACCTATCTATGACCAATGCATGCCACTTCTTTTGTACAGCTTCATGTGAAGCAAAACTAACAACCATTCAAAGCCATCAGTTTGTCTGAAGCCAATCACAAGGATCCAGCCACATTGATTCAGCTTCAAGCAAAACTGAGGAATAGCCACCCACCACCCAATAACAATAAGCCAAAGAATCCGTGACAGTGGTCCAACTTGGTAACAATAACCATGACTAGCTACTAGCCTCCGCTGTGCTGTGGTTAGCCCTTTGAAACATTCCATCACGCACACCTAATGCAAATGCATGTACATAACACACAATAACCACATCCTATTTGAAAAATATCATACTGCTGGGCAGTCACAAGGGACAATATATACCACATCATCAGAGAAGCAGGGCAGTGCAGTGCAATGTAAAGGCTCCGGAGCAGGCTGTCTTTGAGAGTTTTGGCATATACAAGCTGTCGTTGCAGACTACAAGGTTACCGTTGAGAAGGGACAGGAGATTCGCCACCGTCATCTATTTCAAGATACGAGAGGAGGGATTGGTTTTTGAGGGAGTAGCAGTCAAGGAATGAGGTTGCGTTAGTTGGTTGTTGGAACATGAACATGGGAGTTGTACAATGTAGCGTGACAGAGTTGTGCATATAGTTACAGATGGAGGCATAGAGTTTGGCCAGTGGGAATCCAGAAGAGTTGCCTTTATTTTTATATTTGGGACTGGAGCAAATGATCCATGTAGAGGAGCTGGCTTGAAAGATGTCATTTCCACCATTGGGGAGGAGATGGTTTAGGAAAGTAGCACTCATCATTTTTGAGGATGAATTCAGCCAGAAAGTGACGGGAGCAAGTGATCCATGTAGAGGGGTTGGCTTGAAAAATGTCATAACCGGCATTGGGGAAGAGATGATGGTTTAGGAAGGTAGTACTCATCATTTTTGAGGATGAATTCAGGTAGAAAGCTGCTTACTATATCTTGTTGCTTGCTGGGACACTGAGATGAGAACAACTACCAAATCAATCTGTAATCTACAAGCACTGTCCTACTTTTTCTCCTGGTTTTTGAGAATCAAACTTAAAACAGCAAGGCTGTGGTCACATGATGTACTCAAAGGCCAACTTTAGATTCACTTTTTTGCAATTGGGACTCTTTCATTGAAGAGACAAAAGTTAATCAGTTCTTCTTTAAGGTTAAAGATCAAGAAAGATTCAGATAGAACAAGAATGAATGGTAGCCCCCAATGTTAAGAAAGAAGAAGATTCATTGGGAAGATGATGCTTGCTGCTTGCTGTCGCTTGTCAATGGGTCGTAGATAGGGACAAAATTTGGCACAACACCCCAAAATCTGACATCTCGCGCGTTCTGCCAAAAATCTTGCCAAGACACCTCTGCGCCATTTCGACGCTACTTGGTTGGATCAGCCCCCATCGGCACATCAGCCAATCATAACCAATAGACTTCCAATTGCATCTAATTTAACTGCAGTTAATCAACGTCTATATTGCAGTCAGTACTATCAAGTATGGGAGTAAACTACGGTGCATCGACACTGTACAAACTTACCGGCCCATAGTCGTCTCCAAGACAGATGCTCTTGTCGTCTGTGCACTTCACTACATAATCCACATCTTGTCCTAGGGGGGGTAGGATCTCTTTTGCTGGATTCGGGGTAAGTTTTCCAACCAATTACATATTCCCACGTAGACAATTCAGATCAGATATGAGATCATTCACTCTTCTTAGGAATAGTATCATGATGTAATATATCAGACGTATCTTAACCCGCCCCAATGTAAATCCCGGATACGGATTATGTAGTACTGTACGTCCATCCGCAGAAAGAATAACACTCGCGACAATTTGCGACAATCGACAATCGAGTAAAAAGAATAATTATCGAGCGGACCGAGCGAACAACAACATTCGTGTAGGCCTATTCGTGTTAATCCCCAAGATTTCTAATTGCCGAAGATTGCTGAGATTCTTTCATCAACCATGCTAGCCGGACAGCAACAGGGTGGAGAAAACGTTCCCACAGCTATCATTGATCATACTTATGCCGATTACTCGGCTGTGGACGTCTCCTTGCTCGAATCACAGGATGACGATGATGACACAAGCATCGGCACATCCACTTCTACCGCCAATATGGTGACATTTCCCATGAGGCTTCACATGATCCTTTCGGATCCAGAGAACTGCAATGTCGTGAGCTGGATGCCTCATGGCAGAGGTTGGAAGGTCTTCGATAAAGAGGGCCTCGAGAATTTGTGCGCAGAGTACTTCAACGGGGAGACTTTTGATGACTTCATTAGGTCGGTGAATAAGTGGGGTTTCAAGGTACGTAGACATTACTGATTGCATGGTTTGCTTGTTGCACCGGTAATGTTATTGTTCTCGTGGTGCATATCAATGATATTGTGAGCTGTGAGTTAGTATTGTGCCGAGTATGGATGCGAGTCTCTTTAGCTCCAGACCGAGTGAAAAAGTCCTACTTGCACTTTTTGGCATTATTTGGCTGACTTCTCTTCCACATCATGTTCACCTCCTAATTCGATCACAGCAACTTGTCGGATCCGGCCCGGATTATAAAAGCTACTATCACCAGTACTTTCTTCGCGGCAAGCCTGATCTCTGCAGGTTGATGGACACGACTGTCAATACTGGAGAACTCATTCCAGATATTGTGAGCGAGCCAAACTTGTACGTGATTTCCAACCTGTATCCCCTTCCCGAAGATCCTGGCATGCCTCGTGAACAAGAATCAATCGACTTGTTCATGCGTGATGCCTTCCAAAACGAGGCAAGAGGAGCAGATGATACTTATTGATGGGCAGACGAATCAAGATCCCAGTGCCCAGCTCTAATCACCATGATTGCAACTGGAGCACATTTCGTATTTCATGCTACATTTCACGCAAACGACCATCAGAGTCGTTTTTAGATAGCAGGAGGGGTCAAGAACGTGGGGTGTACACTGGGAACAGTGAACATTTCACTGGGAACAGTGATCATTTCACATGCATATAAAAATCATATTGAAAGAAAGAATAATGAATTTGATGGCTGACAGTATTTGATGAGGTAGGCGAGAGTACTCGTCATTCAAGTCAGCTCTATACATATTAAACTAAGAGGGAAATTGCAGAAGTATTCATAATAGTGGTCTATCTGCATAGAAGTCATACTCATTTCACCAATGCGCAATTCAGGAAACGTCACTTGAATTGAAAGCTCGGGTTCAAGTAATACAATAGTTTGGCTGTAAGAAAATCAACATTATGTTCTAGGATTTACAATAGCAGCTAACAAAGGTGAAATCTCCTCCAGCAAGACTTAGTAAAACCAGCAGAAGATATAGTACCTAACAATAGACCTTTCAATTTTCATCAGCCCAGAGCACCGCCTTCATCAAACACCCTATTGCATAGACTGCCCCCTACTAACCAACCCAGGCTTACTACTATTCACCATCCCATGATAAACAACACTACTCTCCTCAACCTTCTGAAAATACGCCGCAAACGCCTGATAATTCTGCTTCCTACTCGGCGGTATAGCGAACACCACCGTCCGAAACCTACCCCCAAACTGCTCCGGATCCGTAAGCATCTCGCGAAACACACTTGCCACCATGGTCGGATCATTACCGTGCACTCCGCATCCAAAGGCTGGTAATACCAAGTCGGTGCAGTTTCCTAGTACAAATGCCGATAGGGCACGGTGTATTCTATCTGATAAAGATGAAAGCAGTGCCAATCGTTTTTCTTCTAGTTTTTCATCGTAGTCAATGTCGTCGGGGGAGGCTAGGAGGGATAAGTTGGCAGAGGAGGTGACTGTGGACATTTTACGACTGCCGTCGATTGCTTCGTTGTCGTTATATTCTTTACCGGTCATGGAAGATGTTGTGAATGCGTTTGGAGCTGGTGTCTGTGTGTGTTTTGTTTGCAGTTTTTTGATTTGCAGTTGAAAGGAGGATGGTAGTGATGAGATTAAGGGAAAGGATAGTGAAAATGTCATTGTTTGTTTACAGTTGCACTCACCGAGACAAATGACACTTTTTGGTACTTGTCAAGCAGCTTCCCCTCTACCGTGTCTGTGATTCAATGGATAAGAGAGTGCATAAGTCATGTATTGTACACTTGTTCTCACTCACGTTGATTGATCAAGGCATAACAATTGTAACATCCACCTACCTTCTCTGATAACTGGTACATCTGCAAATGACAAAGAAGTTGATGGTTAACATTCAACATTACACAAATACATCACACATATACATCTACATACACTTACCAGGACTAAAAATGACACAATTGGAACTACCATACTTCATCCCCCGATTCTTCCCATAAAACCTCCCCTCGCTCATAAACCTCGGTTGACTTATACACGAATACAACAAACTGGCTCGACACAAACAATCTTCTTGACTGACTGTTCCTTTTAGAAACCGTCCGCCGGGTGTGGTGCCCGATGCAGAGTTTAGTACTCCTATACGTATGTAGTTGTTGATGTTGGTTATAGTTGCATTGTTGGAGGATGGAAATGGTATTTTTTGAGAAGCCGTGAGTAGTTCGGAGGCCGCTTCGAGCCAGGAGGCGGAGACTACGAGAAAGTCTGTTCGGGGGAATCGATTCGATGATGTATTGTTGAACTTGTCGAATTTGGATGGCAATGATGTTGGGATGGAGGATGTGTCATTATCAGCTAGTTGTAGCTCACGTTCAGAGTCGAATCGACGTAATGCCTCGTTAAAGTCGAATTCATCTTCGTAATGCGTGCTGTGTTCGACGGCCCAATCCAAATCTTGCTTGAGGTGGACTATCTGCCCTTTGAGGTTGGTGTATTGGCCGTTTTCGGCTATTTTGATCGTTTCAATGGCAGTGTCGACGAGATGATGGCGGCTGTAGGTGAGATGGGTGTAGGTGTGGCGTGTTTCGTGAGGGGAGGGCGAGGAGGTTTGATAGGTGCTGGTGGCTTGCATTCTTGTGATTGACTATAGTTTATTTGCAAATCTTGGATGCTTCCCGACGCTTTATTGATTGATCTGCCACTGATAGTCTCTCCCTCTCTAGAGAGAGAGCGGCTTGACATCGCTTCTCTTTGATGTTCCTCTTCAATGGAGCGAGATTATTTGATGACGCAATCAGACGCAATGACATAAAAGCATCACTTGAGAGAATGGCAGAGAAAGGCTGTGGTTTCGAGTTGGCATCAAACATTTTAACTCGAAAAAGGAATCAGTACATTTCCTTGAGCGATTTCAGCACAAGAAGCGCCACACTTGCACCACCACATCGCCCTTCCTCCGAAATGGGATCTCACATCATATTCGCAGCCACCTCTTCTTTTCGATTTCTCGCATCGAACATCAACCATGAAAGCACGAGACACCATCGACGAGGAATCATATTCATTATTATTTCCAGAAGTAATCATCAAAGACTCACCATCAACGGATTTTCAAAATAAACTAAACGATCTAATAGATCACTTGAATGCCGTGGTCAGTATTGGAACTAGCAACGACGAAGAAGAGATAATTATCGTTACTCATCCTGGTGATGTTTGTTGTGAGAATCGAAATGATAATGAGTGCATTTCGGAGGATGGGCGTGGAGATACAGCAGCTGCAGCAGCTGCTGCTGTGATGGAAAGAGATGATAAAGTGGATGATCTCTACAGATTTGAACACGGGAGCTCGGGTCCCGAAAACAGCAGCTTGCCTATGTACAAATCTTCAGCTGCTGATGAGAAAGAGAGTGCTGAGATTATCACAGCAGAGGCTAAAAATATAGATGCAGGTGATGGCAGGGTCGAGTTTGGCTCTCATAAGATTCGAGACAGTGTCCTAACTGGTGACGATGCAGGAGTATCAGAGATTGTCACTGAAACCACAGTAGGCTGTCTGAACCAAGAGCCAATTTGCAACAGGTTTGATAAGGAAGAATCCGTCAATCATCTACTTGGCCTGGTACCAGGTGACAATGAAAGCATCTGCACATCCATCAGCGACACTAACATCAAAACAGAAGAACAGCTTCCACTGAAATCCATTCTCAAGAAAACAAATGACAGACCAATCACTACTACAACAAGCAGCAGTCATCCTCTCCTGTCCAAGTTTCAAAAGCGCACTAAATTTCTTCCAATACTAGTATCACCAAAAGAACTCAAATCAATACCAACATTCAATCGCATAAAACAACAACGCAGCACCGTCACCTTCTCCACCATCCAACTTCGAACCTACGACATTATCCTAGGAGATCATCCCAACTGTAAATTCGGTGCACCCCTTTCCCTATCTTGGATCTACCATCAACACCACGACATGTCCATTGACAATTACGAAAAATGCCGCCACGGACAACGTAGAAAGATGAAAAGGCTATACCTCAACTCTCGTTGTCGACGAAACTTATTACGACGGGCAGGATTCACCGTCGAGGAGATCAGTGAGGCTATCAACAATGTTCAATTGGTACAGCTGTTACGGCAGGAGAGTGCCGAGGATTATTACAATGATGCACCGCCGTTTACGTTGGGAATGGCGACTGCGGCTAGTTCGCTGCGAGATTTGAATATGGAGGGATGGAATAGTAATAAGAGTAAGACACCGCAGCTGATGGTGAGGCTGAGGCATATGGTATTGTCGATTGGTAATCTCAAGAGGAGATCGAATTTTTAAGCGAAAATATTACTTGAACTTATCTCCAATACAATCAAACACGCAACCTAACATAAATGACACTTCATATGCACCACCATATTCATGTCTTGTTCACAAAACTGTCCAAAGGAGTATCATGAATGACCGAAGCAAGCAGTAATGTCGATTCCGTCAGCTGCTTGATCGGATCGACATTCTCAAGTACCAATGTATCCATCAATGTATTTTGAAAACAGTGCGTCACCCCCACAATGGCATGTACTTCAGCGAATTGGATTGGCAATGACCCCGAACGACTCAATGCATCGAGCAAATTCATGGCTTTTTTCGTGTTGGCCTCTTGATCGGTGCTGCCGATATCTTTGGCTGGGCCTCTTGGATTTGATGATTTTTTCTGCACCCAAACGTCTCCTGTTTCCACCGCAGTTGGCTGCAGCGATGTATGTGATTTCAACTTTGCATTGAGTTTTCGAGATATATCCACCATTTCACAGTTGGCCTCTCGATTGCCACCCATAGATTCCATGTAATCTACGGATGGGACTCGTCTCATTGATTTGAGGAAAGGGTCAATGATAAACTGATCAGTTGCATCGCGCATTGCAAGTTCATCCATCATTGTATTTGGATCGATTGTATCGTTGGACCTCTTTTTGCGGAACAAATCGGCTATGCTCGTGTTGTCATCTGATGCACTGGCAGAAATTTTTTCTAAATAAAGATACACATGAGATATGTCTCTTTGTATACAACACATATGATGTAAAGGCAAGCAATTTCATACCTCGGTCACCTCGAACACTGGGGTCTTTCACTATTGTGCCCCGTTGAAATCTTGGATCTTCAACCATATCTTCAGCCGACAATTCTGCTGATTGTGCCTCATCCATGTCCTCCCCAGGAATATTATGCACCATCTCCAGCGCAACTTCCACATGCGCTTTGACTTCATCAATCATTTCTTGTACTGATGCGTTTGCAGGCCCTTCATATGACAACAGATCCGAAGAGATTTGATGATCTACAAACAAAGATAACAACGTTGACACCAGCTTGACTTCTTTTGTAAGACTGTTGGAAGGCAATCCCAAGAGAACTTCGAGCTGAGGTTTGATCTCCACTACACATACAGCGAAGACAGAGGACTCAAGCTGCACCTCGCGAGCAGACTGAGCAAAGGATTGTTGTTGGGGTGATAAAGAGGAAACTAAACCGGAAAAATCTCCAACTGCTCGAGCCCGGCACAGATTGAGTGGGATTACAACTTCATCCTTGTTCTGAATTATCATTGCATTCTTCACATCCATGCGTTGGTGGTGCGATATGGTGCCAGTTAAGACCATAAAGTTGGAAAAATGCCTCGATATGGTTCGAAGCTGATATTGGAAATCACGTCGTCCCACGAATTGATGAGTGAGCCATCCGTGCACAAATGACTTGCCCGAAATCTTAGCCATGGATGCAATGCTGGGAATATTTATTTGAATGCCTTTTTCTTCTCCATCGGAACCTGCTGATGGAGTAACTTCCTTTGTAATTGTTTGTATCGGCCAAGTCTCTTCTGAATCGAAAGTTAAGGTGCCAACATTTCTAGACATTTCGATTCTCATAATACCTTCAGGCACAAGATGAGGGCGCCTTATATCGACGTTAAAAGGCTTTGGGGAGTGAATTTTGTTGGAGAATAATTTGCTGCGTACAAATCGTCCAAAGCCTCTAAGTGAAACTTCTCTTCCACATGCTTTGTCTAGTGCCTCAACGGTGGCCTGTTCGATTGCTTGCAGACTGTCAATGTAATATTCTGTAATTGATGCTGAATGAGTAAACAGCAAGAATAGTGTTGCCTCAGCAGAAGTGATCAGACTAGATGGTGCCCCAGAAAATAGTGACAACAGAGCTGCTTCTGCTGATGGAGTGTTCGTATTCGGAGTATTCATAGGATCTGCTGGAGGGAAGTTGGAGACCAAGTCTTGAATCTTCTCATCCAGAGTCCGACACTGCTCACTGAGGAATAAGCGAATGTCATCAATAGGCAGCAGTGGTGAAAGTGATTTGATTTCCCCGTGACCTTTGTCATTCCTCCTCAAAAGTGCAGATGATGGTGGTTCAAAGATTGGCAGCACCGGTACAAACACCACATCCGCATCAATTGAATCGAGGTTTGGCCTCTTTACTCCTGCATCCACATTCCAACATGTCCCTTTTAGAAAATATGTGCATATATCATGACACCACCCCTCCAACTCACTAAAGTACTTGACAGCCGCATCAACATCTCTGTTCCTGCGAGGAGTATAGCAACTTTTTTGTGATTGATCAATGGCAAAGTTGCAGCTAAAGTCATCGCTCGATATGTTTTTGAAGAGCCATGTCAGGTCAAAGTCAATAGGGTTGCGCACTACTTTGGCTTGGAGCGGACGCGGTGCATTTACCAATGTATGTAGGATTGTTTCTGCAGTTCTTGACTTGAGTAAAATTGGTAGAGGATCTTTTTGACCAACAGCACCGATGTCAAGGCTGCGAGAGCTAGTAGCGATCACGTTGATGGAATAATCAACAGTAATCTTCCAGCGATTTTCCTCTTTTAATTCCTTAACTGATAATGCTCTCTTTTTACCAAAGAAGGGTCCTTCCCTCAATCCATCCGTACTCTTTCTGCGTGTCGATTTGCCTGGAGTAATTGGCTCAACTTCATCGACCAAAGGAGGATCGTCTTGTTCAATTTTAACGCAGTTTTCCTCAGCTGCAAATCTCAAGATGAGCCGATTGCAATTTGCATATGCATCTTTCGAGTTCTCCCCATTTTCAGAGCTTATACCATTAACAATCCTGTGCATCAACCTGAATTTCTCTTCGTCTACTCCCAACACATCTAATATGTTCATTTGACTGGCGATGGCTACATTGGTAAGAAACTCAGCCTTTTATTGTGCGAGGAGCAACGAAATTGTTAGAAAATGTAAGCTACACTTTCAAGTGAGACATATCAGTGTTTAACGCACTAAACCGAATTTATCTTGATACGTATGCTTGGGATAATCTGCAAAATACACCGGAGATCGTTGATGATTGGGAGGCGAATATCCTGAGCATGGTACTTTGAGAAGAGCTCGGACTTGGAAGAGCTGAGATTGTATCTTTTGATGAAAGAGAAGTTCGTTGTTTTTGTGGCGGTCGGATGTGGTCATGGTTAAGAACTGGAGGGTGGACTACTCCATCTGCACTTCTATGATAAAATTTGAGGTGGTGGGGCCACTACGTACTCGGTCAACAGCGGGCATGATCTATGAAGGAAGAGGTAGGCCAGAGGAAGGAGGAGGAGGAAGCTGCATTTTGTTTCTCCTTCCCTATTTCTCCCGCCAAATCGTAGAACAATGATCAGAACTCCTCTAGATTAATGCTCAGATTCACTCATCTAATTAGATGTTTGATGTTTGATTTGAGCAAATGAAAATGATTCCAACTAATCTTAAGCTATGTAACATAAGTGACATAGCTACCTGGATCCTGGATCTACATCATTTTTCAGATTCGGTGTGCATATAGCAGATTGATATAGTTATATGCCGCAGATCTAAGAGTTTCACTTCTCAGGGTACATCCAAGCCTCACAAGAAGCTCTCTATCATAAAATAATTCTCAACTCTTCTACCGCTATGCTGGCCCATTGACAAGATTTTCTACTTTTGCTTTTGTAATTGAATTTGAATGTGCCTCCACATTTTTGTAATTTGTAGTAGATGAGAGGTTTTTAGAGCTGATAGTCTTTGGAAGAGATCAAATTAATGGCCCTGTTCACATGTCTTGCAAGTTCAAATTCTTGGTCCAAGTTGATGATTGATGATTGATTGAGTTGCTAGACTCATGAGATTGATTCAAAACAGTCTTTGCCCCAAAAGGCTCAGGTTGTGATGATAGAATAGTACCAAAAGGAAATTGGCATTATGAATACTATGAGATGGTAGATGATAGCATTTGGTTGAGCAATGATGGGACTGGCAGTAGTCAAGGTCAATGCCAAATCTGTGATGCAAATGCAAGATATCCTGGACAGTCTGTCATCATCTTACACTTATTGATGAAGACACTCTTGTAAAGGGATAAAGGGATTAAACCTTGCAATCGTGTTTCTATTTCTTAGTGAATTGGCAATGACGGACTGCTTATTTTATGTATTAGTAAGGTTGATGGTATAAGTGCTTTGTGAGGGTGAAAAAGCATGCAATGACAGATGAGTTGTTACTTTGATGGAAACAGGGTTTAGTTTTTTATGGATGCAGTTTAAAATTTGGGCTGATTGCAAAGCTGTCATCAAGACTGCTCTACAACATCTTTTTGATGTATGCTAGCTTGATCAGGCCCAATCTTCTGGTTTGATTCTGCTGCTGCTGATTCTTCTGCTGATTCTGCTGATCTGATTTGCTGCAGATTTGCTGCTGCTGCTGCTGCTGCTGCTGATGATGATGATTTGCTGCTGCTGATTCTGCCGCTGATTCTGCTACTGCTGATTTGCTGCTATTTGATTCTGCTGCTGCTACTGTTGCCATTTTGCCATTGATAAAAATAAAATATATTGTGTGCTTCGTGATGTGCAGAGTAGCTGGTCAGTCTGTTTGTTGTCACAGACACAGTTTGAACAATAGAAGAATTGAGCTAGTTGTATGTTGCAATCATCTTGCTTAGTTGCGATACAGAATTTGTCAATACATCTAACAAATTCAAGTACCTTTACTTTTATTTTATAGCAGCTCCCAGTACCATAACAAGAGCATAACAACTTGCTTTCATCATCATTGCATAAATATCAAGTGAAAGTACCCTGCAAATTTGGTACATGATCAGATGTGAATGTGTGAGTACAAAGATATCAAAATATCACCTGTCCATCAGAAGTTAAGTCTCAGAAAACACAAAACACCAGGTTCTATTGGGTTCTACATCATTTTTATCGAAATACATATTCATATCTAGATAGTGCGTGTTCAGCGTAAATATAGCAGATTGATCGACGCAGATCCAATGTTGCAGATTTATGAGCCGGAGGAGTTTGAGTTGCACTTCTCAGCATACAACTTAGCCTCATAAGCAAGCTCTTTATAATACCTCTCCCTATCGTTCATCGCCATAATTTGGTACTTTCTCTTTTGTTCAGATTCAAGGCTCTTCCACCTTAGTCCAAGAACTTTGCTTGTATCTCCAAAGGAGATTCCAGGAAACTCATTCTTGATAAAAGGGCGCATTTCTATCTGATAGAACACAAATGCAGATTTTGAACGTTTGGGCGCATTAGAGTCCTTGATCTTCTTTTGTTTCGTAGTATATGATTTTTGGAGCTGGCAGTCTTTGGTTGAGTAGTAACAGTTCCCGAGCTGCCATAAGTAGAAGTATTCAAGTCGATGGCCGTGTTCGTTTGGCTTTCCAACTCATCGCTCTTAGTCGAAGACGCAATGTTAATGATGGAGTTTTTGCACGCATCGGATTGATACAAAACAGTCTTTGCCTCGAGATGATCAAATCCATCATCAACGGTTCCTTTTAGAGGACAGCCAGAGTAGAATTGAACACAAGCAGCGGCCGCAGCAAGGCTCGGTTGATATATGATGTTCTGTTGATTGTATCCTCCGTGGTCTGTTACAGGAGCTGTATTGCGCTGAAGGTAGCGAGGTTGTGTTCCTAAGTACGAAATGGCTTGTGGCGTTGGTGCAGCGAATGGATGGCTTTCTTTTTGGTCAGCTTCAGTGGGCTGCGTGAAGAGATTAGATGGCGTTGGTTTGAAGGTGGAGCCAGGAACAGTCGGATTCGCCAAGCGAAAGATGTCAGACTTGATCTTCGACTGCTGGTGCTCGTAGCGTTTGGTTGCCTTGGTGTGAGGGCTCTTCGTTGGGCCTCGGAGCTCGGAGAAGGAAGCCTTGTTGATATTTTCTTTATCTGAGACTAGTTCACGTACATTTGCAGCAGAAGTTGAATCGGTGTGGCTGGCTCCTTTTGATGGATCGAGGTTTAGCCTATTGACCTTCTTGACGATGTTCATAACAGAAGTGTCATCATGATTGGCTGCGGCGGCATGGTTGTCGATACAGAGCCGAACAGTGTCGGCTCCAGGTGGTTGTAGCTCAGTTTTGCTCGGGGCACTTTCGCCTATCTTCGCAGCAGATGCAATCACTCGGCCATCCTCTCTTGCGGGGGCAATCGTTTTGAGCGTCGGTGCATTTCCAATGTAGCGGAGAGTCGGCATTCTTATCTATCGTCTGAATGAAGTGCGGAGGGAAGATTTGCCTCTCTAGACGAAATCCTTCTTCCGTCGCCAACGACGAAAGTGGACGGACGCAGAAGAAAAAATGAACGTGTGCGACTGAATCCACTGATGTTTGCCGTACTTACGTACGATTTGAGAGATAAGTGAAAGTACCAGCCTCCACCACCACTTCCAAGATCCAAACCACGCCCAGCAATCCGCCAGCCACCAGCCTCCACAAGCCTCCACCGTAGCCACCAGCCTCCACCACCATCTTCCAAGATCCAAGCCACAGCAATCCGCCATGGTGATCAAGTACGACGAGCTCCTAGCAGAAGCAGGCTACTCAAAGAAAGCAATCGATGAAGTGCGTGCAGGCAAGCTGCACTATGGAGGCTCGCTCGATGCAGCGTCAGATAAAGAGCTGTCAGTGAAGCTGGCGTTTCATGTGGACGCGAAGCTACAAAATGTTGCGGGGTTGTTCATGAGGTTCCCTAAGAAGAAGGAGTTTGACGATGCGGTAATTGCTCTCGGTAGGACTCATCATCATGTTTTATCTACTTTATATCCCTTTTGATCCGTATGAATCTTATGCTTATGTGTATTGTCTTTCCTCAGAAATGATTGCAGAAGATGGCGGCGACGGTTCGCTTGATGATTTTAAAGGTGTCAAATTGAACCCTAACAGTGATGTAATGGACAAGCTATACAATGATGCAAAGGCGGGATCAGACCTTAACCTATCTAGTGATGAAATAGAAGCGTTCAACGTGCTTGGCAAGAAAGCATCACACGATGAAATTGAACAGTGCCTGCGTCAAGTACTT
>JALLPI010001231.1:0-11022 GCA_036939935.1 Cyclotella atomus
TTATATCATGATGGAGGAGAGAGCATCTCTTGGAGAGGACCTGTATCTGTCTCCTGTCCAAGAGGTAAAGGACGCCGAAGTAACAATAAACCATGCATCGTATCACCACAACAACAGGTTGATTGATGCGTGTACATGATCTCCTTGCATTATCTATTCCCGTCGTCAGTGCATTCTTTTGTTTGGTGGGATATACTTGAGTCAAGAGACATACATACATTCAACTCGACAGCCAAGAGAGATGATGTCAATATTGTAGCGTACCGCCTAGAAATAAAGGTAAGCAAGCCTGAACAGAGCAGGTCACAAATCAAGAGGTGCCGACATGAACATGAATCAGGGTAGCCGCAAGTGAAACAGCTGGTAAATATCTTAATATACAAAAAAGATCTATGTGACATCAAGCCGATAATCCATCTACTACATAATGTTGTAAGTAGATCTGTGACCTTCCATTAAGACAAATGGTTGCAAACTACTTCTTCCCAAACTTTGATTTCAAACCTTTGACACTGAACTTCGATTTGGATTTTGCAGTAGATTCAGTTTGTGGTGTAGATATTGGCGGTGGAGGAGGTGCCGGTGTGGACTGTGGCTGGACTTGCGCGATTGTTTGCACTGGTTTCGGTTCAGGAATTGCTGCGGTTTTCACCTCGGGTGATTCCTGTGCAACTTCTGGCTCTGCTGGTTCTTCCGGAATTGCTTTGGTGGATCGAGCCGGGCTGTTAACAAAAGACACAAATTCTTCATAGGATGAAGTCTGCGGTTCAATAGAGGGGATCGACTCATCTCTTGACGGAGCCTCCTGCATTTCCGGCTCATTGTCTTCCGCTGGGTTCAGAGCGTCGTCAACACCATCCTCTTCTGCAATGGCAACATTTTCGATGGCATATGCCTCTTTGGGTGTGAACATTTCAGCAACATCTGAATCTGTCCATCCCTTCTCAGCCATGTACTTGTCACTGTATATCTTGAGAGTTGCTAGCTCGGCTCCCTTAGCAATGAAGGGCTTCTCAAAGGTTTCTCCTTGCTCAAGCTTCTCTAGTCCAAAGTAAGGGTGTTCCAAAACCTCGCGCATGGACTGAGCTCTCAATACAGGACTGGGATGAAGTAGCTTCTTGACCAAATCCTGAGCCTCTTCATCGTTGATGTGACGCAAAGCCTTCCTGAGACTACGGTCATCCCATTGGCCGACCTTAAACAGTTCTGCAGTTGTCATAGCTCTCTTTGCTTTGTATGCAGACCTGTAAGGCGAGAGAGGAAGGCCTGCTAGAGCTTCGTAGATGATCGTGCCAAACGCCCAAATATCAAAGGTGGGAGCACTATCAATTGAAACTACTGCAGCTCCTACATTCTTTTCTCCCAGTGACACATTTCGCGTCTCCAACACTACGGCTTCCGGCGGATGGAAGAATCCCCGTTTTGGATTTGTTTTCTGTCCTATCTCAATGGTGCCGCCAATGCCAAGAATCTTCCATCGATCTCCAAATTTGGCAGCATTGTGTGTACCAAAGTCCCCATGAACCAGGCCTCTGTCGTGAATGTGTAGAAGTGAAATCGCAATGCTCTTGAGGTGTTCTTTAGGAATAGAGCCGCCAGACTTGGGCAAATCCAGCAAAAGATTTTCTGCTGTGGTCTCTGCGCCTTCCATAGTAATACAGTAGGAAGGCTCCGCCATGGCCTCCGAATATGACGCATGCTGGATGGTGTGATGAACACTGATGATGGCTGGAACGTAGTACCTTGAAAGTTGATGGTCCTCTCGCTTGGACATTTCTGCTTGAACAATATCAGATCGAGAGGTCAGTTTCGCAATAACCCTTCTGCCCTTTTCAGAATTGATAACCTCCAACTTTTCATCAATACCGAGGTCGGCCATGTCCAGCTCTTCTTCGTAATCATCTACTTCCACTGGCAAATTGTCCCATGGCTCTACGTGATTGTAGCTGTTCTTGTCATCTTTGTATAGAGTTGTGAAGTAGCCCAACCTTTCAGGAGGAGGGGCATATCTAAGAGCATAGTATATCTGAACTCCGTTCTCGTCGTTGACATACGCAGGCTACAAAAGAAGCAAAAAAATCAGCTGGTTAAGTCCTATACAGTTTGATCAACCCCTCGAACTACCCACTTACTGTCGTGTCAATTACCTCTAAAGTGTGAAATAGCCTGAAAGATACGCGGAACGCATATCTGCAGAGAGGACTTGCCGTTACCAATGCTTTTTCTCCAGATTTGGTTTCAACTTGAGACAACGCGAGTATTTGAGGCTGAGAACAACTTAAGAGGACTTTGCTCACGACTTCGTGATATAGATCATTTGACACTAAGTGAGTCCAAGAATGACGATGAGGTATCAACTTTGCCACACTCTTTTCTTTCATATCAATTGGCATATCGCGCTTAAGTAGGTCGTAGACAATCTCTTTTGAGTGTCTATTTTGCGTTGCCATTTGAATTGGTAGCATGTCTGTCCTCTTGTCTACGGCCACAATAAGCTGCGTGGTGTACAATGTGTAAGAATTGAAAGTCAGATTAGTCCTAAAGTTATTCAACTGCACACATATACAATCCATACGTACATCGGGCGCATGATTCATCAATCCTAATATAGTCTTGTCGTTCGCGTGATTTCGAAAGGCGAGAAAGAGAGGACTGTGACCATCTCTTCCATTCTGCACCTTTGCCGCGTCGGGATTATGCATCAATAATACTTTGACGACTTCTGGTTTACATCGATGTTTGAGTGCCACAGACAGAGGTAGATCCCCATACATGTCTGCTCTTGTGGCAGCGGTTGGATAGATATCAAGGAGAGCCTGTGCAACAGGCCCTGATACTTGGTCGCCGTTTCGAAGCAACAGATGAACAGGCAGGTCCCCATTAGCATCAGACTTCTTGGCAGAATTGAAGTTGCACGAAAGCAAGGCTGTAAATAATCGAGAGGTGAGTGAAATGTTTAGATGGCAAACATGAGGGAGATGAAATAATGTGTGAAGTCATCAGTAGCACACCTGTAATGAGTGAACCTTGAGCATTGATTCGACAGGCAATGTGTAGCGGAATCCCCCCTCCACTGCGCCCTGAAGGCCTCAGCATCATTGTATCTGCTCCTTCGGGATTCTTTGATAAAAGATAACGCAAAGGTACCAAAGCATTGTTTTCAGCAGCAACGTGGATTGGCAGGCGACCTTGGTCATCGAAAGTATTGGCTGCATCCGGAAAATGCGTGTACACTTGATCGAATACGGAGTGCAAATTATGCTCAGCTACAATGTGAAGTGGGAGTCGCCCCGTCTCGTCATCCTTCTGTTCAGCCAACTGCTTATATTGATCCATAAGTGCTAGTGCCGCATCCCACCGCCCTGCCTCTAACAGTTGAAACATTTCTGACTTTCTGGCAAGCATCATACTTATTTCGAGCATAGATGGACCTGACTGAATGACATGGACAATTGGTGCAGGCGTCTCTGCTTCTTTCGCCCTATTCAGATCAACCGCCTTCATGCTGTCAACAGGCATTATATCATCAAGATGTAACCGCACCAAAAAACTGCGAGCAAGGGCTTGGATGATGACAGCTGAATACAGCATTTCGTCTCTCTTCTCGGCACCAAGAGTACGGAAGCGGTAACGGCGATATGCTAGCTGGATGGTCGACGAAGCCCATTTTTCCCTCGCTTCCTTTTTCCTGTGACGAATGAGTCCGAGATTGGCGAGAAAGTATCGTATTGCTGCTTGTGTCTTGGCCGTGGCCACCTTAAGACGAAAGTAACGAATACGTTGCACTCGACCTCGAATCTGAGCCTGAATAATGCAAGCAGATTTGCCATAAAGAATAGCACGAAGAGATTCGATGCGGTCGAATGCTTCTCTTCTTAAGAAGACTTTGGTGCGGCCTAGCTGCAGCCCAGCAACGGCACACTGAGTTCCAAAGTCTAGTATGTTAAAATCATCCTTCGTTTCAGGGATGTCAATGTTGCTCTGCGCATTCATTCTCTTCTTTTGCCTCTTTGGGCTTGCAGTAACAACCTGTGTGTTGAAAAATGAAAAGTGAGGCGTGGTGAGATTCTTAATCATTGACTGCGTACAGAACTTGATGGGCTCACTTTTGATTTAGACTCGTTGGCTTCCAATTTTGCCTTTGCCTCCCTTCTTTGGTTGTCGTGCTCCCAGATGTGAAGGGCGATCCACTTGACCAATTCTACAATGTCTTTGCTACGCTTACTATCTCCACCAAGATCGCCAAGCATGTAGTACCTCGACAAAAACAGTGCATGAGGATAGCGCGTTGGATAGCCAGCTCTAGATACTCTCACCGCCTCCAATACGCCCGAGTAACGCAGTTGTTCTACTATATTCTTTGGATCAAAATCGTCGGGGAGTAGATCATCATTTGGTTTGAGGCAACGAATATAGTGTGGGTCTGTCAAGTCAATTCTTTTGCGAAGATCTCTGAGCTGCTCTGAAAACTTGGCTGAGAGAGACTTCATTGCAACCGAGCCTCGGCCTCCTGCGCCTTCTGCTCTAACAAAGCCCTTGATTCAAAGTAATTGCACATGTGGCGATGGTTAGGATGGGAAACATAATCAGAATCATTGCAGACAAGAGGAACCTCACCTGCAGCTCGTTAAGGAGACTGAAATTAGATGACTGCAGCAACTCAACAGAAGCCGCTGGAAGCTGATCCTTGTTCTTCTCGATCCATTCTTCGGTACTATACTCCACAGGACCAGCATAATGCTCGACGCTAAATTTCTTCGCTGCCTGCTGAGGAGGTGTTGCATCAAACCTATCATGCTTTTCACAACGTGTGTACAATGCATGGGTGAACTTATCATCACTACCCCATTCTACAATGCACAGTTCATCTAATATTGCCAAAATCCCAGTACGCTTCATGTCAATTAGATCTAACACGTCTTGGTTGTCAGGAAAGCTAATAAACTTCCACAAGATACCTTCTCGTTCGTACTCTTGCTGCTCCATCTTGAACACATGCTTGTTAAAATGTTGCTATAGATAGAGACAATAGTGAGGTGATGAACGAATTACTAACGACGTGGTGGCAATAGACATGCAAGATCTACCTGAAGTGTTTCGTTGGTGTAGTTAATGCACAACTGCTCAAAGGAGTTTACTTCAAACGTCTCAAAACCAAAGATATCCAATACTCCAATCTAGCAAAAAGAGAGTAATATGGGTTGACATCTAAGAGGTGTGGAGAAGACAATACAAAACATTAACTCACGTATGCAGACTTGTCATTCCTCTTGTCAACCTTGTCATTATGGATGCTTTCGTTAATTGTCTTGACGATGTAATCAAAGTTTGCCCCATATATACTCTTAATCAAAGCTTCGGATGCCTTATAAGCCTGCTTTGCACTGAGTTCTTTCACAATCACCTCCTCTTTCAAGAATAGTACACGAGATGTCAGAGCCGCGGCCAGCTTGTCAAATGACACTCCAAGTAGGCAGGCTACCGCTTCAGATGCCTCTGTTTCGTCTAGAGTGCATGTGTCACCTTTAAGAGAAGTAGTTTCTGTAAATTTCATGTTGCCGGCATACAAAACTGCAACAATGAGACGGAGAATGTTCTTGATCATTTGTGAATCAAACCCCATCGTTGCCTACGATTGGAATACAACAGTGAGTAATGAGCAGGTTGCACGTAGAAAGCAACATTTTAGTCCACAATCAAAGAACAACATACCATAGCATCCAGCATCTCTCTGTGCATATCTTTATCCTCAATCATATCCCTTCTGTCATATGTCCCACTCTGATTCACCAACCTAAAATCCTCCAATTGCATATCCCCCAAAAACAATCGATCCCTCTCCTCCTCTGTTGCTGCCTCTAGCAATTGATAAAAGATATGAAAGTTCCTCTCTCCTTCCGTTTGACGAATAAGCCTTACTTTCTCAAGGAGATACGTATCAATACTTGCACCTGTGAGACGTCCAGCGGACGAGAAGCGAATATCGATATACTTCCCAAACCTCGAACTATTGTCATTCCTCAATGTTCTAGCATTGCCAAATGCCTCTAAAATAGGGTTGGAATCTAATACTTGTTGTTCTACTCGTGAAGATGTGGTCTCCATAGATTCAGATTCATGCTCTGCCACCAATTTAGACAGCATGGCAAAGTAATTCAGTACAATCTTGGTAGTTACAGTCTTTCCCGCTCCACTCTCGCCCGAAACCAAAATACTCTGATTGATGGGTGTCTCATTTTCATCATTGTCACGTTGTTTGGTTTTCTTGCGTGCATTCCCAGAAGTGGTGGCACTGATTTCAATCCCCCTCATCATGGCACGGTATGCATCATCTGCAGTCAAGTAGGCATGAGGTGGCAACCGTCTTTCCACCTCGACGGTAGTATTACTCTTTTCTTGTCCATTTTTATTATTAGATACACCACCCAACATACCCTCTCCCTGGAGTCGATACTTATCCATAACTTCTTTACTATAGACATTCATGGGCTTGAATGGATTGATGGCAATCAAGATAGGACCGGTAGAGGTATAAATCACATCATCTTCATATCTCAAACGCAGAGCGTGTAATATAGCAGGCTCGTGCAAATGAGTCAAGCCGATCAAGTCATCGACAGTCCCAACGGTGGAGGTCGAATCATCTCGTATCTTGATGTTGTCCAATTCATCACGTGATAAACTCTCCAGATCAATGGTCAAGGTGAGCTCGAAGGGCTCGATCTCTCCGTATTCGTTGGATCGGACCTCGGTTTTTCTGGGGACGTCATCGCGGAAGATGTTGGTAGCACTGATGGCGACGGCCGTGTTGTTGTCATTGTTGTTTCGCGGATCATCTCGGATGGTAACTCGTAAGACGGATACGCCCTTGATGATTACTTCTTCCTTGTCGTGGACTAGGGCGGGCACCCAGCCCCAGTGGGAGGCGGTGGATTTGAGCCAGATTGGTTGGCCTTTCTCCATGGCTGTGGCTGATGAATACTGGTGTTGTCCAACGTTTGGGAGGCTAGCTCTGTGACAAAGATGAGCGCATCAATCCACCAAAGCCAAAAGAAAAGGAAGAGTGTTCCTGGCAGGGTAGATAGAGACCTAAATACGAAAGTGTTGTTGTTCTAAACGTGTAGATATCATACAACCTACTAAATACACGTGGAACCCACTCCTCTCAGCCTCTATCCTACAACAATATGCCATCAACACCATGACAAAGCACCCAAGGACCTCCCGCCCAGCCTTGCCATTAGCTCTCCTAGCTCTATCATCGCTAGCCTCGCCATCTACCGCCCAATCCTTCGAAGACCTCTGGTCCAAATACATGCAACAAACATCCACACCCAAAAAGTATGACGCCACCATCGCACGTCGAGAACGCAACCTAGATCATTGGGATGTAGACACCGCCGCTGCATACCTAGGACTGCATCCCGAGACATTAAAGCCATTGCCTCAGTATCCATCGGGATCGTCTGCGTCCGATGCATCATCGAATGATAATTCTGCCGAGCTGGTCGATGAGTACATTGGCCATGATGCGGCTATTCTATTCTATGCGCAGTGGTGTCACAATTGCCATGCTGTGGCTCCCTCGTGGGATGCGATTGCCACGCATGTCAATGCTGGTTCGCGATCTTCGAAACTGGTCATGGCGTTGTTTGATTGTGAAAAGAATACGAGGCATATGGAACTTTGTGTCGAGGCTGGGGTGAAGGCGTACCCTACCATGATGTTTGTTGGTAGTGGTGAATATCATGATACCGACTTGGTTACTCGCACGTTGCTTGGGAAAGATAAGAGTGCCGGTCCATTTGGTGCCACTACTTTGAGACGCACTGTCAAGTTCCAGGGAAATTGGCAGTATGGTGACCAGATTCTAGATTGGGTGAATATGATGCGAGGTTTGAGTTCTTGGCATTCAATGACTGAAAAGGGTCCGTTGAAGAATTTCAGGAATGGCATTTTTGGTCTCTTGGGTAGAAGTGGATCCAGGGCTGGAAAGGGCAAAGATAGCTTGAGTTTGCCAGTGGGCGTGCCTCCGGGATTTCAACCTGAATTTCGCTTCACCGGTTCTGGATCCTCGTCTGCAAGTGAGCAGGAAATGCAAGATCTAGAAGGGAAACTCAATGCAACAAATAAGAAGGCTGATTTGTATGAAAAGGCGGTGAGGCATTCTAATAGCTTGCTTGACGGCTTGCTATTTCCAATGGAGAGCAAGAAAAATGCTACTGCCAATCGGGACATCTTTAATCTCCTTACCGAATCTGACGGCTGGTTCCAAAATGCCACAACTCTACCCCCTGGAGCTTCTAAGGACGAGCACCCTGCAATCCTTCGTTCTTGTGCCGCCGAGCTATCCGTCGATTACTGCACTCGTGTGTCATCGCGTGAGACCACTGCATACGTAGAGGAGCTGAGCTTGATTCCGGATGACAAACCGTTTCCAACCATGGAGGAGATCGAGCAACATTTAGTGGAAGTTATCAATGCGACAGAGCCATACTGTGCACTGATTGAGACTTGCATCATGACCAATTACGAGAATGATGAGTGTCGTCCGAAGACTTGCCCGTTTAAGAATGATGCAGCATGTAGCTATGTGCAAAGTTGCTTTGGGGCTGATATCCAGAATGAATATGCTTTGGCTTTGGGTTTAATAAATGAGGGAGAGACTTTGTCTTCAATAGACTTGAAGGGTTCGGGGGTTAAGAGTGAATCTGCTGCGGGTCAGTCAGAGAATTCCGGCGTCGGGGGCTGGGGCATTCCAACAAAAAATTAATATCTATAATCGAAGCCAATCACATAGTAGTATATTAACCAATGCCACATCTGGATAAAGTATTTGAGGTACTGGTGTTAGTACTGCCAATATTATGAATGCAGTATTCAAGAACTGTTCGACGCACTCATATAAATGCCAGCACTCTGATCCACATATCAATATTAACTAGAGATGAAACTTGAAATAGACATTCCTTTGGATAGATTTGAACACTTAATACTGGTGAAAATTGAAACGATATTTTGCAGCAGATATACCTACAAACAAATGGCTGTAAGGCTTTATGCATTTATAATACTTTTGCAGCGTTTGCTAAAAGAATGCAGTCTCTAGCTAAAACATATCGGCAATGTCAGGATCTTCACACAAATCTTCCAACTCTGCATCAGCCGTTTCCTCTTCTTTCACTGCCGCGGTATTTGAAGCAAATTCATTTTGATCACTGCTATTAATATCATGATTGTGTTGTGGCATCTCATCTACCCCATCATCGAACACATCTTTCTCAAACACCCTTACCTCTGCAAGAGGCGCTGGTATGGCACTTCGAATCAGTGGTCTGTCTGCCCAACTTATTTTCTTCTGCGTTTCGTTGTTGTTTAGCTTTTGAAACTGAGTGGGACTTTTTCGGCCGAATGATACATGTTCTTTCCGCTTCCTTGACATGAGTTTCTCCCAGGTTCGTGTTTGTTCAGTGGGTTCCTTCTTGATTGGATCATACCAGTTTGTATTTGTACCGCGTGAAGTGTTTTGCTGTGTCTGTGTATCCGGCGGAGCGCCCTCATTGATAGAAACAGCTTTGAATGAATTGGCATGCATAGCAAGTAGGTTCGATTTGCCTGAAATAATTGGTGAAATTGACTCGGGCAGCCACTCCGGCGGAGCTCCTCCCTCATTTTGCAATGTTGCCAAGTTGTCAAAACGTGATTGCAATTCTTTCTGCAGAGAGTCAAAAGAGCTGGGTTGTGATTTGACATCAGGCTTTTTGTCTGCCTTCATCTCCGCTGCGGCTGCTTGTTTCCAGGAAGACATCAAATCATCTAGTGCAAATAAGACATCTCCAACAGGCAGTCCTCCCGTTATGGGATGTTTGTGTTTCAGCGCGCTTGCATCCTCTAGTCCATCCACCAATGTATCAATCGCCTTTTTCAATCGTTTGATAGTTTTGTGTATATGTGATGACACAACAACGTCTTTGTTGAATGGAATCGATTTAAGCAATATCAGAATGGGCAATAAGAGGCTTCCTGTTGGAGATGGAATACCTTTGGATGACGGGGCAACCGTAAATGAATCAACCAACCATCGAGCCAGCAATTTCATCCCTCCTGCCTCAAGCAAATGCGTTATGACATGTGATTGTTCTACTATGACATTCTCAGAGCTGCAAGCTGTCTTTTCCCAATCAATTGTTCGCTGTAAAATAGCCAGTGCTAATGCTCGATGACCTAGAGCGTTAGCGGTGCAATGCATACAGAGCAGAGATAAAAAGTGGCACTCTTTCCCCCTCCGCAATATTCCAGAGCCGGGCAATGTCGGTTGATCTGGCTCTTCTTCAACTTTTATATTGGATGACTCTTCCTCCTCTTCATCTGTATCTGCATCGTAGTTGGACGGACGGATTTTTCTGTGCAGCCGTGATCGAGGCGTTGTCTTATGTGCTGAAGCAAATTGGCAGTCTTCGGGGGACAAACGTTGACAGCACCCCACCAAGGCAAGCTCCAATGGCGTGGCCATTCGTCGAAGTACTGTTAGGTCGTCGCCAACTTCATCCAACACTTGATTGTTTACGGGATATTCAGTTAAGCCAGTTGCCAATTTCTGGTTGGATGCCTTCTTCTTCCAAAACCCGTATCGACAAGTCAGGTAGTCGTCGCGTGTTGTGAAGGAGGAAGCCTGGCCTTGACCAGACTTGGAATCGCGTGTGGTGGTTCCTCCGGGGAGGAAGAGGACGTGGAATGGTGCCTTTGACGTAGTTGACATGATCTCTTACGCGTTTTGGCTTGTGGTATGATGTGGTCTGTCCTGTGGCGGCGCCAGCTTATCCGAACTTCGTAAAGTGGAGCTTACCCAGCTCTCTCTCTGCGAAGTTCGTACAACATGCAACACCACCTCCTCCCGCAAATCACCTCAAGTGTCGCAAATCACAGATTTTACGACCAAAAAAGACATGTCATTACATCAAAATGCGACGTGTCAAGAAGCTCTTTGCGATTTTTTGCGACAATTCGCAGAATATTGCGACA
>JALLPI010001232.1:0-11010 GCA_036939935.1 Cyclotella atomus
GTGAGCAGAGAGCGTGACCGATATTCCTTTTGGTGTCGACCGATATTAGTTTTGGTGTCCGTTCATGAAATAGTGACGTGGCCAGAGATGTTGCGGTCTCTTCTGAAATCATTATTGGCTTGTGTTTGACCTTCTGCTGCCGCATGATCTAATTTGATAGTACCCGACAGCTGTGCAAGTGGTTTCTGGTGTGGTCTCCTTCTTGCTTCTCCTGTTGGACCGGCAGAACTGCTTCTTCTTTGGCATCACGCGCTGGTAAGTCTTTTTGGGTTTAGGCAGATCTGGAGCATCATCTTGATGCTCTGTGGGATCATCGATAGGATCATCCATCATCTGCGTGGAAAATGAAGAATTGCAAACCGCGAGTTAGCCAGCGATGAAAAGAAGCATTTCTTGATGAGTTGAAAGTCACTAACCTCTTCTGTGTCCAGTCCAATAGGCCTCAATGCTGTTGCCAACGTAAATATTGGCTTATTGTTGTGTGTGGGCTGTAGGAGAGCTGTCGCCCCATGGAACGTAGAAAATTTTGTGACCACAACCATCACAATTTCATTGACATCACCTTTTTCTTCAATCCCCACGTCGCCGTTGCGTCTTTGTCAAAAATCAGCCCTGTTGTTGTAAGGCTGGTGTGAGAGCTTCAAGTTGCAGTTTGAATTTAGTTTACGCAACAAATTTGCAAAGTTTGCAGAACAAAATTTGCTTTGGCTGAGCTCACTTCTCTTTGGTCAAAGCCTCCCGCATCCATCGATGTAATCGGCAAGACCAGAGAGGAGTCAGCTGCACAATCCACATTGGTGAAGATGCAACAAAGATTTGGCTTCTCCGATGTTGTTTGCCTCAAATTGTGTAGTTTAAAAGGGAGCCTTGCCATCGCATTCACTCCGAGCATGCTGTCGCATTGCTCCAACTCGAGCTGACTCAAGCGTACTTGCCATTGCATTCACTCGATTGTGTTTGCCATTGCAGACCATCGCTTCCTTCATGTGCTCCGCCATTGCATTCGCTCCAAGCGGCCAAATCAACTGACTACCTGGGCACTGTCCAATAGTTGATGTCTCCCCCGAGCCACTTTGGTTGATTGCTAGTGCAATCCAAAAACCATTCACATGTCTACAGACGGAATGCCATCTTGATGCCATGCATTCACATGTCCGATCCAATGCATCCGGTCCAGCATGCTTGCCATTTCAGACTATCACGCTTCATTGCCATTGCACTCGCTCCAGGCAGCAGTTGTGTCTGCTCCAAACATGCCTGCCATCGCAGGCCATCACTTCTCCTTCATTTTCTTGGAGCTTGCCATTGCATTCGCTCCAAGCGTGCCTACCATTGCAGGCCATTGCTTGCTTTCGCTCCATCGCCACGCATCCTCCGGGTTCAGCAGGTGTTAATCCGTCTCCCTTGACTGTTGTACTGCAGAGAATTGATGATGCCATGATCGCTTCACTCTCGATTCCTTGACAGAAAGCTCGCAAACATCACATGACCTGATTGGAACAAGCGCCAAGGCACATGCTTGGACTGAGCAGCCGGCAGGGCAGTTCCATCTACATCTAATCTTGTCGATGAGCGTCGTCTCTCATGCTCATCACTGCCATGAGAATCAAACAAAAGGACGAGAAATAGCAAGGACCTAACAAAAGGTGAAGTTGATTGATTTCTTACCTCCATCAATCTAACCTCCATCTGGGCAAGCATTCATCTCGAATCATAGGCAGAAACCCAACACGAGAAAGATTAACTTCCACTGCATTGGAAAACCTCCCCCCTTTACGAAGGTTACTGTTTTAAGCTGCCGGCAGACTCGTGTTGGATAACATAACAACCACTAGCATCCAGGTACTCGCAAACGAGAAAGTTGATGGTGAATTGGCTCGCACCCCTCCAGATGAACCCTTTCAGACGACCCTGACTCGACAACATGCTTGATTGAGTTGATGGTAGAAGCACATTTGCCGATGGATCGGGTGAGGGGGCTGAAACAGTATGTAAAATACTGTTTCCACAGCCAACTGCAGCAACTTGTATACTGAGTAGAAAGCCTTTGTTTTCAGTGCTGAACACTGTTGTTGTAAGGCTGGTGCAGGACCTTCAAGTTGCAGTTGAATTTAGTTTACGCAACAAATTTGCAAAGGCTGAGCTCACTCTTTTTGGTCAAAGCCTCTCGCATCCATCGATGTAATCGGCAAGACCAGAGAGGAGATAGCTGCACAATTCACATGGGCAAAGATGCAACAAAGATTTGGCTTCTCCGATGTTGTTTGCCTCAAATTGTGTAGTTTAAAAGTCCCCAAACCCACCCTAGAAGCACATTTGCCGATGGATCGGGCGAGGGGGCTGAAACAGTATGTACAGCCAACTGCAGCAACTTGTATACTGAGTAGAAAGCCTTTGTTTTCAGTGCTGAACACTTAAGAGGCTTACATTTTAACATCACTCACTGGGCCCATATGGATGAAATGAAATGGTTCAGCAGTGCCATGCTTGGTGTGCTTGCTCAAAAACTTGGTTTTGGCTTGGCTCTGGCTGAAATCTGCCAAACTCTTGGCCAGCAGAAGTGCTAAGGTGACATGGCATGTCAGGGAGAATGAGATTGATAATTCTGGTCTAGTTCATATCAGATGTAGAGTGCTTTTCAACCTGTTTAGCTTATGTGCAAAGGGACATTGCTTGGCTGATATCATGATGTATGTTGATAACTTGCACCAATTGTTCATACCTAGAGATTTGATGATTCTAAAAAAGTTAAAAAAGGGCTGTGCTTGCTTGATGTACTATTATGGAAGCTATTTACTTGCTCTTGGGCATCTTCTTTGTTTTTGAATCCTGAACATCGCTCTCTTGATAAAAGTGTGGTGCTATCTCCACCAACCACTGTGGTTCAATGGGGGCAACTTGCCTCATGAATTCTTTGGATGTAAACGCCAACTCAAAATATACAACCCAAGCTGGCAGAGGTTCTTCCTTCGCTAAAACACT
Source organism: Cyclotella atomus (assembly GCA_036939935.1). NCBI lineage: Eukaryota > Bacillariophyta > Thalassiosirophyceae > Thalassiosirales > Thalassiosiraceae > Cyclotella > Cyclotella atomus. The sequence goes on from JALLPI010001232.1 coordinate 2,983, forward strand.
ACTTGGGTGGATGTAGACTGCGCGTCTTTGCTTCACAGTCTCGTAGTCACCAGATTTACCCAATCGTGCTGTGTTGTAAAAGAATCCTGCTGTAACTGCCTTTAAAATGGCTTCGATATTATCAGGATCAGACATGGTGTGATCAACCTCCACTCGTTCACATAAACCTTCCAGCTGCTCTCTAACATCACGGGCTTTCCTCATATTGCGAACCTGCACAAAGTTTTCAAAGCACCACTGTGGACTGAAATCAGTCTCTGCCCACTCTCGATAACATCGAAGTAATGATATATGGTCGCCTCCACCTCCGCGTGCAAAATTTAGACGAGCTGTGTCTGCATGTACCTTCTTTTCTTTAGGGCGGTAGAATACAGAGGTGCCAATGGAGAGCATCGATACAGTCGAGAGAACCTCGGATACGCACTGGTATTTCTCAGAGACAATGACAGTTTTGCCTGGCGATAAGGGAGAGCAAACCATCAATATAACGTTGTGAGGAGATCTGTCAAGTTCGGTTCTTAACTTACTGAGCATTGGATCCAGCGGAAACTCTGCCATACGACGACCGATCTTTGTGAGCTCCCCACGATCATTCAAGGCACCAAGTGCATAAAGCTGTTCCAGCTAGACGTTCAAGATAATAGCAAAATATTTTGTTAGTTTGAACAACTGAAGTTGCTATGATACAAGACAGTCTCTTACAGCTCTGATCAATGTCTCCGGAGGCGGCGCATCCATGAAATCAAATGCCAAGAGGTTATCAATACCGAGAGATTTAAGCATCAGCACTACGTTGCACATATTTGTTCGAAGAATTTCTGGTGTAGTATTCGGATCCAGCTCGTTTTGAAATGAGTATGCAGTGAATAAACGAAAGCACTTCCCAGGTTGGGTTCGACCAGCCCTGCCAGCTCTTTGATTGGCCGCCGCCTGAGAGATTGGCATAACCATTAGACTTTCCATTCCTGTTTTGGCGTTAAATGAAGTCTCCTTGTTAAAACCTGTATCGATGACATATTTGATCCCATCGATTGTCAAACTAAAAGGAGAAGTATTCGCAACTGAGTAATTGACCACTAATTTGGGCAACCAAAAGATTCGCATCCTACCTTGTTTCAGCTATGTTCGTTGCCAAAACTACTTTCCTCGCTCCTTTAGGAGTTTTTTCGAATATCTTTGCCTGCTGCTCTGATGGGAGGTTGGCATAAATAGGGCACTGTCGTATTCAAGAATTGAAAGGTCTGATTAAGTGATGCAATATAACTTTTGCCACTGACGGGATGCATTAACTTACCAGCACAAGTTCTGCAATTTTACTACCAAGTACTTTTGTTCGGTGCGCAAGGATTTCATTAGCGGTCTCTATCTCCTCCTGACCAGTGAGAAATACTAGGATATCACCATCTAAAGGTTGGCTAAAACATAAGGAAAAGAAACTACTTAGATGTTCGGCAATGCTTACAATTTTGTAAGCTAGAGCATTCACTTACCTTATATGAATCTGCAGGACGGTTACAATCGACGCATCTACGTAGTCAGCCTCAGGGGCTTTAGTATAGTAAATATCAACTGGATACATGCGGCCTGGGATCATAAATATACTTGCATCGTCAAAGTATTTCGAAAACTTAAGTAATTGATAAAGGTGAGCAAGGAGGGCATCTAGAGTTATCCATTGCATAGAACATATGGACGATTACTTACTTTCTCGGCGTCAAGTGTTGCACTACTGATAATAAGCTTCAGGTCATTTCTAAATCTCGCCACATCTTTAACAAGTCCAAATAATATGTCTGTTTGGAGATCAAATAGGCTTAGACTCACAACAGAACGCTGGATATAATATAACACATACAGTTCCTTACCTGTGTGCAAAGTTCGCTCGTGTGCTTCGTCGATTATCAATGCCGAATAGCTTTTTAAGTCAGGTTCTGTTAGAAACTCCCGTAGCAACATTCCATCAGTCATGTACTGAATCACAGTCTTTTTGCTAGTGCAATTCTCAAACCTAATTGAGTAGCCCACCTCATGACCGACTCTTACATTCATCTCTTCAGCTACACGAGTCGCAACTGACATTGCTGCAACACGACGAGGCTGAGTGCATCCAATCTTTCCAAGTTCTGAGTAACCTACCTCGTGGAGGTATTGTGGGATTTGCGTTGTTTTCCCTGGCATGTGATAAATGGTTTAAATAAGCATGCCAAGACACGATGGACGTTTTTTAATGACGAATCAACTCACCTGACCCAGTTTCTCCTACCAGCACCAAAACTTGATGATCTTTCAGTGCCATTAGGAAGTCATCTCTGCAAACAAAAGATATGCCATATTTAGACATAAAATATGTGTAGTAGAACCAACGGCAACCCTCCTGACTCACCTGTATGGGTACACTGGTAGCTTCTTTCTTCCCTCAAGAATCTTCTCGTGCTTTGTAGCAGGGCGCATTTCTAGAGCGTCGCCTCCTTCTTCTATTGCTTTTACACTTTCCTCATCCTTCTTCGATTGGCGTTTCTTTCTATTATCATATCCTTTGTTCGTGTCGACACATACAAAATCAATCTGCTCTTCCTCAAAAACAAAATCGTACTTGTTATCATCATCCTCTTCGTCGCCACTTCGTTTCTTCTTCTTGTGCTTAGAAAGCCCCGCAGCCTTTTGTGTCTGACCCTCCTCCCACAGCTGCTGCTCACTCTTCTCTTGCTTTGGCTCTACGTATCGGGACGTCAGCAACTCTTCACCCTTTTGAGCACGAGACTTTTTCTTCCCCGACTCGTCAACTTCGTCATAATCCTCTGGGAGACGATAGAACCCATCCGGCTTTTTTGCAGCTTCGGCCTCATCAGTATCAACATGACCGTGCTCACGTGCCATTCGTAAAATATCTCGTTTCAACTGTAATTCTCTCTGCTCTTCTGCGGTCATCTTTGAAGAACCCCCAAGTTTGGCAATGATCTCTTCTTCATCCTGCAGCTCTCGTTCCAACAGCTCCAACTCACGCTTAGTACGCTTTTGAAGGTAGGCTCTCCGAGATTCAGCCCTCATATCAGAAATGGTGATGGCCTTTTTCTTGGAGTTACCGCCTTCATCATCTGAATCTAGGACTACAGCTTCGCCTCTTGCCAATCTGCGATCTTTATCTTCTCGTTTTTTCAGTCGTTCCATGCGAAGAGCCTCCTTCTCCTGCTTGCCCCTGCTGTCATCACTTTCACTATCATCAAGCTGACGTTGCTTCTTCTTGTCCTTCTCAACCAATCGTTTGGCAAACTCATCACGTTCACGTTTATCCTTCTCACGCTCTAGGTCTGCACGCTCTTCTTCGGTTAGATTGCTCATCTTGGTTTCTTCTTCGTCGGGCTTCTTCTTTTTGCGACGCATTTCTTCACGGCGTTTTTCACGCTGTTCCCATAATGCTTCTTCATCAATGACTACCTCGTCTTCTGAATCTGAATCCGAGTGCCTTCTACGTCTGCGCTTCGATTTGGATTCTCTGTCTTGTCTATCAGCTTTGGAATCTTTGTCTTTTCTGTCAGTATTTGATTCTTTGTCTCTTCGTTCAGACTTTGAATCTTTTTCTTTTCGGCTTTCTTTTCTGCTGCTGCTGCCCTTGCTGCTTTTGGTGATGACAGTTCCCTCCCCTAAGGGTTTGTCTTCTTGTCTTGCTGTGTTGATATGCAGTCATGGGATGGAAATTAATGGTCAGTATGGATCGAGAAAACAAGAAAAGAAGTGCAAATATGCGTGAATTGAGCCCAAACCAATTGATACACCAGCACTGAATGTGCAATCAGAATGCATGGAACTCATCTGGGCATATGAATATGCACAACCAGTCTACAGTATCGCCAGACAATGATAGAACACGCAACTGAGCTTTGACGTACCAACCGGTCCATCATCTTGCATCTCCAGCAACGAATAGCCGGCCGCCTTCTTCCTCATATCCGACTCTGTCACCCTCTTTCCACTTGAGGCTGATGCACTGCCACCACCAGACCTTGCAGGAGCACCCTTATTGCCGGCACGACCGACCAGTTCGCTGGCAAACTCCCTCCAGCCCTCCTTGGCGTCAATGTCGACACCGCCCTCTTTTAATGTTCGAAGGACGGCATCTGCGTTGCCTTTTGATGCCACGTGGATCAGATATGAGGCCAGAGCAGAATCGGCAAAGCCTAGGAGGTTGTGGAGGGAGTCGTTGGTCCAGTCTTTGATGCCCATGGTTGGATTCTTCTACATTCTACCACAGCTAAGGAGAGAGAAGGGATGCGGATGCGGATGCGTTATGTGATGGGGAGGTAGATAGGCAGGTTAGTAGGTAGGTAGTTTCGCTTCTACCATACCTACCCATTCCTTTTATCTGCTCCCTCTCTCTTCAACCAGTAACCAGTCTTCAACTCTCTTCATGAAAAAGATGTTATGATCTTCAGCCGGGGATCCTCTAATCCTCTCCACTTTCCTGCTGTTCTCTCTGCTGGTAAACATGGGCATTGTCAATAAAGAAGAAGACTTAACTTGGCGTGTGACTTCGAGCTAGGTACATAATCGACATGCCAGACAATGACCAATGACAACGGCATTGAAAGGCTCCATTAACAGTCTACACCAATGGAATCTTTCAAGTATAGCAATAAAAAAACAGTGAACAATACCAACAAGCGATGAAGACTAACGCAACACATTCACATTAATAATATCATTATACATTATACATTATACACAAAGGTTAATGTACACAGTCACGTGTTCATGTCATTTTACCAATCCTCTTTAGTGTCCCTAACAAGGTCCTTTAGCCTTCACACTAACTCCTTTTGATAATGCTACACATCTATTGGCATATGTTCTTCCATCACATCCACACACTGGTTTGAGTTCTCTGGTGCACCTGTGTATTGTTTCACGGCATGTTCCGAATAAGGTATCACCCTCAATTAAGTTATTGCATCCTCTATCTGGAATAAAACAGTACTCATTTTCTTCACATCCAATGGACTCGTATGTATTCCCAATATTCACCGTGCAGGATCCTACCTGGTTTCGGGTGTCTTCGTCAGAATCATCTTCTTTATCCACCTTGGATTGCTTTGTGTACACATTCCGTCTGTTGTTTTGACCTTTGGTATAGACTCTGCTTTCACCCCCGATGTAAGCACTTCGCCCACCTCTGATATAAGCTCTTTGTGGTTGAATACGCCCTTGGTGTCTTGCAGTGCTTTCTGATGCGAATGTAGCTGTGATGAATAGTATTGTCCAGGACGATCGCATTGTGGCGGGCTTATTAGTTGGATAAGTTGGTGCTGGTTAGAAATTGTGCTATGATTGTTGCTTTCGTTATGTTCGTAAATCGATTGTGATAATTATGGACTTGGTCAATCCTGCCGCATGCCGGAGCTGGATGCCGGTCCGTTTGAGCCGTGCGACGCCGCCATCTTGACACCTCTTGGAGTTCGGATAACGCAACCCAAAGCAAATTTACTGTCATTGTCCCAAGAGATCATCACAACAATTGCTACTTATGAAGACGATTGGGATTTACTTGTGCCATTGCCACAGTAACCCCTGCTTTGCTGCTCACAAAATGGATAAGAAGGTTGAAGAAGTAGTACTTATTCTCACTTGTGTGACATCTCGTCTAAAGCTTACTTTCTTATCTATGGAGTGAAAGTCGATGATGCATGTGACTTTAGCAAAGACTCGGGTCTATGGTATTGTACCATCAATTAAAAATCGAAACTCTACTTTACAATTAACCAGCTGCATTGCAATATGTGTCGGAACAATAACTACCGTACTCAATTAATTAGCCGATCTCTCCTCGTCATTCACTATCAAGCTTTTTCTAAATGATAACTCTTCCTCAACTAAGATGTCATGCAGACTAAGCTTTCTAAAATGACATTCTTCATCATCGTCCAATAATGTGTAGATAGAGTCGTCTAGATCGTCTTCGGAGTCGGCATCGCAGTCAGCATTGAAGGAGGAAGAGATCCAGCTGTTGCGGTTTTTGGGATGGCATGTTTCAGGATCCTTGAATTCAATCACATTGGCAGCACTTTTGCTCTTGAGCTGCAACACAGGACGAGATGAACGTGGGCTTTCTTTGTTGGTGAAGCTTCTACGTAACACATCAAGATTAGTAGTTGAATCTAATCCCCACATGTCAAATAGCCCATCCTCGTTTGTCAAGACAGATGATGACTCAGTATCGTCGGTTGTGTTAAATGATGCAACAATGACCCGAGGCCGCGACGATTCCTTGGAAGACTTGCCTTCTTGGCGGCTCTGGTTCTTGAACATGGACTTCTTGTAGCTCGTCGATGTCTTCATCACTTCAGGCAATTTCGACTTTTGGTGTGAGCTAGAATCTTGCGCAACTTGCTTTGATTTGCTGGGTCTTCTTATGTTGAGTTTCAATACTGGCATTGTTGGAGATGGTATGAATATTCTGTCGGTGCGCCGAAGTTCTATTGAGGAAGAATGAACTCTCTGGGTATGGGAATTATGAGCAGTGGAGCCGTTACTCTTCAGTCCTCAGCTGCTCATGGGCTAGTGCAATGCAAAGGAAATGACATTTGATGCTAACAGCGCCAGCACCGAATGGTTCTGATTTCCAAAATGGATGATGTATGGTGATGTGTTGAGTACGCAATCTCAATCTACTTCAATTTCAAGCCTAGAAAAAGCCCATTATTTGCGAACATTGGTCCGATTCGGTACGGATAGAAATAGGATGGCGGGTCCAACAGGCATTTTCCAGCAAGGTGCACATCCATTTTCACATGGAGTTCTCACTGTAACGTGACAGCCATCGAAAAGCGATGAGTAAGGACTAATTTCTGTCCGTCCGCCCTGCCCGGCAATCGTGTCGAGTGTCATTTGTCTTGAGGTTCTCGTCGTGTGGGATTGGCCGAACTGAATATGATGTGAATAGTTCCTGCTCTATAGGTTAGCAACTTCCGTGAAAACGCATCACACGTGTACAAACAACATCCTGACAAGTTGAGGCCTGCCGATCAAAAACTCCTCTAGAGCCACAAGGCCTCCTGATGATTTGCAAATCTGAATGCCAGTTAGTGGTTGAAGTAGTGTCATAACGGAGCGCATTTTATACCGCGGCAATTGCCACCCATTTTCACCAGTGGTTTCGCTGTTTCCGCTGTCTGTGGCTGAGGGTTCGTGCCACGTAACTATAAACGTATGAGGAGGTTCTTGTGGTTTGATGGAACAGTGGTCTGGTGGTGGTATTTCTATGTACTGTTATGAGCTATCAAAGTAGCTCTAGATGCCTTGCAGGAAGCGAGGATTCTCGATATTTTTCGCGGGAATCATTAAAAATAGAGAAGATCGTCATGACGTGGAAGAGATGGCAATGCGACTCGCCACTTTCGCACGATTTCCCACTATTTACATACACTTACCCGAATCTCGCAAGATCTCGCCGAGATCTCCTGAAGTCTCGATGAAATCTCCCGAAGTCTTGACGAGATCTCGCCTCATCTGAAGTCTCTCGAGATCTCATCCGAAGTCTCCTCTCCAACAACAGCAGCAGCAGCAGCCAGCATAACCAATGGCAGCGCAGCAGAACAATAGTCGTCGTCGGCGGCGGCAGTAAGCACAACCACAACAATAGCAGCACGGCGGGCGACGGCAGCAGCACAGCAACAGACAGACACAAGCGCAACAGCGGTGGCTCTCGAGTCTCGAGTCTCGCCCAAGTCTCTCAATGTCTCGCCGAGATCTCCTGAAGTCTCGCAAAATCTCCCGAAGTCTCATGTCACTATTTGTCCGCTATTTGATACGTACCGGGCTTCCGTTAAGTTTCTTGGCCCAGCAGATTTTCGAGAAAACAGCGAAAAACTCCCTCCAACACAATTCAACCCTTCTCATGATTACCACGAAAAATTTCGAGAATCCTCGGTTTCTGCTGGGCCATCGGCAGAAAAATCCATTTCATCAGCTGCGGCATGTAATCTAGGTTCAAAATTCCGGAGAAATTCCTTCCGGTCAAACGTCCGAAATTGACCA
>JALLPI010001233.1:0-10991 GCA_036939935.1 Cyclotella atomus
AGCTGAGATATAAGGTCTACAGTGGCTCAACACGTGCTGAATTGACCTCCACCGCATCCGATGGATTGACTGGTCTATGACTAGTATCATGGCCGTAACCCGTAACCCGTAACCCGTAACCCGTAACCCGTAACATCCCCAATCACACCACCGGCTCATCTAATCATGTCTTGTTTCATCACGTCAACCCTCTGAAATATTGCCTCATCAGCTAAGTACAAAACCAATACTGTCCGCTGCTACAAGACCTTTTATCATTACAATTACAAAGAAATCGCATTCGCACAACTTGGTACTTGGAGTCTCGACCCGGTTAAATAAAAGATACTTGCACCCTGTGACATAAAGTAGAAATCCAAGAAATCCAATTCACGAAGTTATTGTGTTACATACAACAGCCGTAATTTTGTTGTCCGAATCAGCGCGAATCGTCCATTTTGTTTCAATCGCACAAGGTATCGGGTGCAAGTCGCTTGGAAACCGACTCATCTAAAAGTGTAGCGACTCCTTGGACACACTGTAGCTATAACAATCTCTAACCATTGCCATGAGCTCATATTCTTGACAGTGACTAATCCATCTCCATCTAGATAATCTCAGGCCAGTTCTCTGATCTCTGAGGAGAAGTAATGGTTTGGGTCCTTGTTACCATATATCAGTAGGCCATTGGTGTAGTAGGTAGGCTAAGTAAGTACGAACCACGATTTACCCACGGAGTTCAGAGGCCCACAACCTTACAGTTCAACGTCCTCCCACCGTCGCCCGAACGCCCAAACAATGTCCCTCATCGCCGCCCGCACCGCCCTTATCGCCACCCGACGCATCGCTTCTCAGCATGCTGCACAACAGAGCAAACGCCGCATGGGATCTGCCGCCGCCCCGGAATGGACGGGAATTGATAAGGTCGTCAGAGGATATTTCCCCGGAGATGACCAGCGTGAGTTTTTTAGTGTCGCCGGTTGGTGCGATTGCAGCTCTTTTGATGTAATTATCAAGTGAAAAACATGTTTTCTATTACAATGGGGGATCTCTGTTTCTTGAAGTTTGCTAGAAGAGGAGAGGGGCGTATATTTTTGTTGCGTGGGGTCGCATCTCCTCTTCGCTGTTCGCAGGAGAGCCTCCAATTGGGAGATCACTGTGGATCGATTGAGATAGGTACCTAAGTGGGGATGTTATGAACTTAGCAGTCTATACAACTGGATTTAATTTTGCCATCGGGTTATTTTGTTGTGTTAGTGACAAATTATTCGCGTCTCACTGAATTATCTTCTATTCACTTCTCTCCCAGTTGCTACCGCCATCCTCGGTGGTTACTTTGGTCTCTTCATTCTCTACAAAATCAAATCTGCCTTCAGCTCCGCTCCTGCCGTAGAAGCCGCCCCAGTTGCTGCTGCCCCCACATCGGCTGGATCCATTCCTGACGTTGATTCTGAGGAATTTGGCTCATTTTTGGAGAGTGAGGAAAATGTTAACAAGTTGGTGGAGAGCTGGGGCAAGTAAGTTATCAAGGCTGCAGTTTCTTCTTTGTGGACTATTGCAATTTTGATGAGAATGAAGAATTGCAACGAGAATTATCAGCAGTTATTGGAGGTTATTGGTCATTGGTTATGTAAAACATTAGCATAAATTAATGTTGGGGTGGGGACTTGTCAATCATCACTTCGATGATCAGATCAGTTACTACTTTTTGATTCAGAAATGCACTTGAGAGATTATCGTACAATTGAGTTCACCAATCCCCGTCCCTTCGGGAGTCTCTCTCTAGATTCCACTAGATTCACCAGCGAGAATAGGAAAGCACAGCAATAGTTTTATCATGTAGATACCTTTAACTACCACAACATTTTCGTCTCGACTCTCCCCTCCATCCTCTCTTTCCTTTCCTTCTTCGCACACTTCCAGCATGTCCGACACACAGACTCAGCTCGATGAAATTAATGCCCTCCTAGCCGCCACGCCTAACGATCCTAGTCTTCTCGCACTGAAGGAGGATTTGATGCAATTGATTGCGCTTGAGGGCGAGGCGCAAGCGGGGGACGTGGCCGAGGGGAGCTGCGATGCGGAGTCAACGCATGGTGAGTGCTTATTGTACTTTGTAGTTGTCTGTTGTACGAATCGTATCATCATTGTCTTTGACAAATAACACTTGCTTATGCAAGCAAAGAATGCTATATTATTATCAAAATGAAATGATGATATTTCGCAATATTTCGATCTGAACATCTTTTTTGGATACCACCGCAGTCAGCTTGCTCAAGCGAATCCATACTGCAGACGATTTTTGCCTATGAATATATTTACTGACTGTCTTTCTCACTTTATCCCAGCAGTAGATTTTGGTGCCACAAACGATGAACAATCTGCAGACTACACAGCAAAGGGTACGTTTACATCCCACGCTACATCCATACAATCATCAATTGCAGAGGCTCCAGATATCAGTGCATTTCAGTTTCAGCCAGTGGAAACTAAACCTGCAGCTTCTCCAGCTGCTGCCGCCTCCTCCCAAACGACATCAAATGAAACAACCGCAGCTGCCGCAACAACAAACAACGAACCCGAAAAGAAAAAGAAGAAAAAGAAAAAGTCCGAATCCCAACCCCAAACGTTTGAACTACCCAACCATCTAATCCCACTTGAATCAGACACCCCTGCTCAAAAACTGAAAAAGCAAAGAGCCGCCAAATCACTCAAGAGTAAATTTCGCGCCAAACAAAAGGAAGTGGAGGCAACGAAAAAGGCCAATGATTGGAAATCTTTTGCAACCAAAACAAAAAAGAAAGTGGGGAGTAGTATATTTAGTACTGAGGAGGGTGTTAATGCGAGAGTTGGTGTGGTGAGCGGTGGCGGAAGTAGAGGCATGACAGAATTTGCAGAGGGGGAGAAGAAAAGGCACAAATTTGCTTGATGTTTGGCTTGCATATCAGTGGTATAGTATGAGTTGTTTTGATTCAAATTGATACAGTTCCAGTTCCCTCTGAACCTACTTACCGAAGTCTTAGTTCGGTGAAAAAGTCTCCTTCCACCACCACCAACTTCTTTTCATTTCATGGTTTCCTTCATTCGTTCCTCTTTCCTTTTCCTTCCTTTTTGTTCCCGCCATTTTCATTTCCTGTGTTCTCATTTTTCTCTCTCAGACCCACGTGCTTCTACGGGTGGGAAGATAAGAGACTAATGACTAACCCCCCGAGTACCAAATGGCCTCACGAAAGCAGTCTTCAGAGCAAGATGTTGTTGTCAAGAAGGAACGACTGTGTTTCCTCTATGTGTAAATCAAAAGGAATACTACACCATTGAAAGATCAGCTACACACCATAAATTCAAAAGAATTGTTTTCTGTATTGCTACCCAGAGAGAAAATGAATTCGAGCTGTTGTCAGCAGAAGAAGGCATGCTGCGAAGGTGTTTGGAGTGATCAAAATGCATCAAGTTGCTGTGTGCGAGATTTAGGATGCAATGAGTCAAATTCAAACGTTAACTCTGTAACTTGCTTCGAAACTTCAAAACAGCCTACCGTCAAATGCACGAGCGATGTAAACTCGTTCGAAGAGATGAACAGCTGCAGTGCTAATCCCAACTGCTGCAATGGCATTGAGCTAGCAACTACCAGCAAATGCTGCGCCGAGAAAAGCTGTCGCAGTACAAAAGTCGTGCCACTCCCTTGCTTCAATTCCAACCATAAACAACCAATAACTTGCCTTGGCTGCAATTACATTAATGTAGCAAACGCCAGCGAATGCTGCGCCAAGAAGAGCTGTTGCAATACAAAAGTTGTGCCACTCCCTTGCTGCAATTCCAACCAAAATCAATCAATAACTTGCCTTGCCGTCATACGACCGGATCACACTTCAATTGTGGTTTTTGATGTTGATGGTCATGCGAAGTCTTTCCGGTCGAATACGCTGTCAAAGTTGTGCTTCTCGTCACACGATGCAGGATCCAACGTGGATGGGATGCTGACACATTGTTTCGATTCCACGGGTGCACACGGGATCCCGATTGAGAGTTGTGTATGTGGTGTAGAAGAACCTCATTTGCATGCACATTTGCATTCAGACCTATGCAATGAAGTTATGGGAGAAATCTCTAAGAGGAAACGCACCAACTGGCGTTTTTTAAGTCAAGTTACATTGCACTTGGATGAAGAAGAGGGGCACAATATAACCATTAATCCTAGCATGCCAAAGGAGTGCAACTCATCGTTAATAAAGAGTCATCTTCGAGAGAAGGGATTGACCTTGGCTGCACGAGATTGTTGTGATGATAATACTGCTGCATGTGATCAGCATCGAAAGTACAGGATCAATCACGATGATCACATGGACTATCTTGTTCACAATGAGAAAACGGGAGGGCTGCATCTGGAACACCCATGCGGAGAATGCGGAGAGAATGATATTCATGGTAGATTGGGACTGGTGCACACCAGAAGTTGGTTGGATGACAGTGTTAGAATGAAGGAAAAAGAGTTTCGTGTACACTTCTTTCAAGAACCATACACTGAGCCGTTCCGTCTTTTGGACGTGTTTTCACACTTGTTTGAGTTGGAATCAAGCCGCGTAGCCGCTGCGAGGGTGATGGACGACTTGTTGACAGACCGACCGTCAAGTGCTCCTACTGAAGGTTTGAAAATGGGTCGTTCACACTTTTTTGTGGAGAAAATATGCTGTGCCTCCGAAACCAGAGAGATAGAGTCACTGCTCAGGGTGAAGGGTGTTGGTGACGTGTTGGTTAATACCACTACCAAGGTTGCATACGTGGACCATGACCCAACTGCAATTTCCGCAACACAGATTGCCGCGATTTTGAATGAGCAGAAGTTTGGAGCTCATGTGAAGAAAGATTGTACCATTGATTTAGCAAAGATGAGTGGAATCCCTACGGATGTTGTAGTTGTGTCAAGATTTCGCATTGCATTCGAGTAGAGAATGGGAGATACCAACAATAGAACAAAGACACTTCAAGTTATTGAGGCGTGTCTCAAAGATAGGTTTAGTGAGCAAGAAATCGCAAGTATTTTGGTTGATCAGGATGTTCTAATTGTCGAGCACAATCCGTATTATATAACTGCCGATTCAATTGCAAACGCCTTGGACAGCTACGGATATGAAGTTGGTAAGGAAGTTGACGGCGGTGCTGACGGTTTATGGGCATTGGCCACCTTGCAAGCCGACACAGATGACACAGTTGAAATTCACAAGTCGACTGTACGCCCTACCGTGATTCTTTCGGGTGTCTTTTGGATTGTCAGCATGCTATCACTTATAGGTGGAAACTGGGATTACCTCAAATATTTTGCACTGTTAAGCGTTACTTTCGGCTTGCCTCCCATTGCAATCAAGGCATGTGTAACTCTTCGTCGTTTTCATTTCGATGTGAACTCAATGATGCTATTCGCAGTTCTCGGCGCATTAGGTACGTTGCATTCTTGGCATTAGACACGAGGAACTCAGATGCGTATCTTACATCTTACCATGATCATTTGCCAACCTATAGCTCTTCAAGAATTCACCGAGGCCGCAGGTACTTCTGAAAATGTTTGGTATTCATATTGTACAACACAAAGTGAAGATCTCATCGCATCCCAATTTCTCTATCTCTTTAGCCGTCACATTCCTGTTTGCCATTAGCGAGGCGCTTGAGTCCAAATGCACAGCGAGAGCGCGTAATGCGCTTGCTGCCATCATTAGTTTGCGTCCAGAACGAGCCAATCTCATCAATCCTATAACAAAAGATGTTGTTGTTCTCCCAGCAACATCAGTAGCCGTTGGGACCATCGTAAGCGTAAGACCAGGCGATAAGATACCTTGTGATGGAATTATCATGGAGGGTAAGCAATGCCATGCTTGTTTCTCGATTCTTACAACTTTTCATTTCATCAGTTTGTGGCGTTCTTACTATCTCAGGCGCGTCATCAGTCGATGAGTCAACGTTAACTGGCGAAAGCAGACCTGTCGGTAAATCTAGTGGCATGACAGTCTCAGGTGGTACTATCAATGCTGGTCATGGTGTACTTGTTGTGAAAACAACGGCCACACCCGACGATTCGGCTGTTTCCAGGCTAATTCGACTCGTTGAAGAAGCTCAGATCAACCGAAGTGACACAGAGAAGATCGTGGATAGGCTTGCCAAGTGAGTTAGAACACGTGAAAGTGTGTAAAAATATTCGAGTAGCTCGTCTTACCTTACATTCACGAACGAAAGAGTATTTACACCTTTCGTTTTAGCGTTGTCAGTTTGTATGGCAACGATACCATGGGCTTTCGGGCACGAGATTGGACAGTTTTGGCTTCACAATGCCTTAGTCACAATAGTGATTGCCTGCCCCTGCGCTCTGGTTATATCTACACCTATCGTCTATGTCGCTGGGCTAACAGCATCGGCACAAAGAGGAGTGATTGTTAAGGGAGGCCAACACCTCGAAAGCCTTGGAAGAGTGAAATCTATTTCATTTGACAAAACAGGGACTTTGAGTCAAGGAGTCTTTCAGCTTTTGCATTTCCAAGAAATTGGACATCGTCAGAGAAAAGAAGCACTGTCCTTGTTGGCTTTGATGGAGGCAGTTGCAAGCCACCCTCTTGCGAATGCAATTGTAAAGGGTGCTTCAAATGAACAAGTTGCAATTCCGACAAACCATGATGTCAACAATCACACTCTATTGGCCGGCGAAGGCATTACTGCTATGGTGGATGGGAGACGTGTTTATGCTGGTAACAAGAAGCTTTTTCATCGCATCGGAATGTATCAGAACTTGCCAACTGAGATTGCGACTACCGTTGACACGTGGTCTCGTGAAGGTGCAACGACCGGATTCATCGGCATTGAAGATGAAGGAATCATCGGTGCATACAGCGTTGCTGACAAGATTCGGGATGAGGCCAAGACTGTTGTAACAGATCTGAAGAAAATGGGCATCGAAATTACAATGCTAACAGGAGACTTACACCCAGCAGCTATGGCACTGGGTAGTCAAGTTGGGCTTGACGAAGATCACATCAAGAGCGAGCTTCTTCCGGAAGACAAAATGAGTTATATTCAAAACAAGATCATTCAACAGAGAAGCAAGGAGAGATGTTGCAGATCAAAACGATCGGTAATGATGGTGGGAGATGGCGTGAATGATGCACCGGCACTTGCTCTCAGTGATGTTTCGGTCGCTATGGGTGAAGGCTCCAGCCTGGCAATGGAAACCAGCGACATTACACTGATGGATTCCAATCTTAACAAGCTCCTTTATGTTGTTCACATGGGGAGGAGGGTGACTCAAACTATTTTTGAGAACCTCTTCATTTCTTTGTTCCTCAAGGTTTTAGTGGTTGGGCTCTTGTTTGCTGGATATGGAAGCTTGTGGGCTGCCATTGCTTCTGATGTTGGTGCCATGCTGATTGTGACTCTCAATGGAATGAAACTCTTGCCCTATTCACAGAAGTTGGATCTGAAGGGGGCAGCCACAACCAAGGCAGATGGAAGCGGCAGGGTGTAGTACAATGCTTGCCATTTATCTGTGTACGAATTCACTGTTTACTGTTCGAAGACATGTTGTTAATTTTCTATGCCATTGAAGCCAACGAATGAGACAACAAGCCAATGGCAATGATGTTTTGAGGACCATTGAACCATGAACCATAAGATGATAAATGAAATAGAAAATAAGCCGATTGTGACCTCTAATGAAGCTTCAAATATATTATTAGACTTTTGCTTAATATTCTTTTTGTGGTAAGATTGGCACCACATTTTTGTCCAGCAAAGTATGATGGGCACTGAATGAGACCAATATGAGCGATGATACTTCTTGTGATGATCCTAAACTAGATCATACAAGTACCCAAACCCTATTTACAAATTAGTTAGGCGAGTTTGAGTTTGACAGGTCAAACACACATTTCCTGAGGCAAAGCTAGATCTTACTAGTTGATAATGAAATCGTTCTATCACATGAGGTGTGATGATAATTATTGTCTCCGGTATATCTGAGTTTGGCTGAACTTAATTGGATTGATGTGTCAACAGAGTAGAATAATTACAATCATTGCTTTTTTGTGGAAGAGTTTCTGGTGTGTAATTCTTTTTCTTGCTTTTTACTTTAGATATTGAATGCAATCAAATTGATCAACTTTGTGAGGTGTTAGTGTTTTGAATATCAAAACACCAGTTTACAAAGAGTGAATGTACTGGTGATTTACTACTTCAACAAGTCTGTTCAATTCAGCTTAAAAATAATGATGGAAGACACACGTCTCAATATTAGACTATTGTACAACAAAAGGCAATGATTGCCTAGGCAGCTTGTTTGGTCTCTGAAATTTAAGTAAAACTAAGGATGTTGAACTTGCTTTGAGAGGTGAGTGCAGATCAGTTGATCTGAAACAGAAGTTTCTATTTAACAGGAATCAAACATTGGAACCAATGTAACAGTGGAAGAAAATCCTAGCTTATTGATTTCAGATTTCAGTTCTTTTGTCAAAAATGCTCAGGCTTGAGCCATTTAGAAATGGCTCAATAGGTTTGCAATTTTTATTTTTAAAAATTCATGCTGTGCAATTGTAGCTTTCTTCGCCTCGTGCTCACTCTGGACCACAGCGCAATGACATGAGATGGCAGATAAACTCTAAAATGAGGCACAAGACAACTAAACTCAGGGTAAGGTCTCAACTACTCAGTACCTTCAGCTAAGTTGTAGATTCCAGGCGGATTCCGGCCGAAACGAAGTTTCGGCCGGATACTTCGGCCAAAGTCACCGGATTTAAGTTCTGAGGTTCCACAGGAGTTCCTGTCTTTCTGTTTGTGAAATAAGGACCTTGACGTCATCCAAGAACCCGGAATTTATTTTACCCTAACTAAACCAGACCGGAACTATGCACTATCTCCCAATCATTTAAGAGGAAAACGTGCCCGATATGTCACCAAGCTCAATGCCTCTCAAGGCTTTCACTGACACTGATTTCAGCTAAAACTGCCATCATGGCAATTCTGTCATCCAAACCATCACATCAATGATGGTGCACCTTCCTCCCCCTCCCCTCTCGCCTCATTTCTTGTGCCAAGAATGGTGTGTATCTTGTCCTGCTCATTTGTTTGTTCCTCACTCTTTTCATTTGCCAAAGATTAATAGATACCAAGCAACGATGCCGAAAGAGATGTCCGTTGAAATCACCACAAATGCCACCGCCACCTCTGGCGATCTGTCCACTGATAGCGCTAGTGAGGGGGGAGGAGGGGGAGATGAAGACAGTGCCACTGCCTTTGCTCTCAATCTTCCAAAGACCGTCTGGGAAACCAACAAGATCCTCAAGATCTCTGGCGAAGGAGGAGAGCCCATCATGAAGTGCACCTGCTGCAGTAAGGAGCGGAAGAAGTGGAACCACACCAAGGCGCTGGGGCATTGCATTGGCGGCCCTGACATCCAACAGTGCAAGAAAATGCCAGTGAAGTGGGTCAAGATCTTTAGCCAGATGTCTGAGAAGGCGAAGGCCAAGCAGGCTGCCAAGACTGCTGCATATGCCAAGGTTGAGGCGGAAGTGGACGCCAAGGAGGCCCTGGCCATGAAGCTTTACCGCCGCACTGAGGCCAACAGGAAGAAGAAGAAGCGCCACCAAGACTCCCCCATTGATGGATCAGCAGCAGGCTCCACTGTGGAACTGCTGTCTGATTCTGACTCTGAATCAGAGGATGGGGACACTCCCATCAGCTCCCTCAAGACCATTAGCACCGATGGCTATCACTCCATCTTCACACCCAAGAGCGCCAGCAGCAAGCCGTTCAAGAAGAAGCAGAAGAAGACTCCTGGTTTTCAGTCTGCCCTCGTGCTCACCAGCCGCAACTCCTCCAAGGCTGAGTTGGAGCTAAATCTCTCCATCACTCACTTCTTGGCTGCTAACTCCCTCCCATTTGCAGTATGTTCTCTCTTCCACCGCATTATCACCCGCACTGGTAGTGTCGGCTCATCCTACAAGATGCTCTCTCGTCAGGATGTGGGGGGTAAGTACCTGGATGCTGGATGCAACAAACAGCTCATATCGTGAGGAGGCGAAGCGCAAGTTGCTGTCTGATGCTGCTACTTTTGGAATCATGATATTGGGTGATGGGGCCACAATCAAGGATATCCCACAGGTAAATGTGATTGCTGCTTCTGAAAACAATCCTAGTTGCTGCCTTGATGTGATTGATTGCAGCAACCACATGAGTATTGGTGGTAAAAAGGATGCCTGGTACATTTGCAAATTGTTCTTGCCAATTATGAGAGAGATTGATCCGAAGAAAGAGTTGATTGATTCGGTTGCCTTTGACGGCGCGTCGAACATGCAGAAGGCAGCGAAGCTTATGGCGGAGCATTTTCCAAGAGTGAGTGTGATTGCAGGGCTTAAGCACACCAACTCTCTCATCTTAGGTAGGTTCATGAACACGGAGGTAGTATCTGTGATATGTAATTTTTGCAACAAGGTAAGCTGTTTGTGTTGTTTGCTTCTCTTGCGCATTTTTAACACATACTGCTTTTGCATCTGCAGGTTAGGCATGTGTTTGGAGGAGCACATTATGCTCCCCATGCACTATTCGTCAGAGTCTCCAAGATGCACAACAATGGACATGTCCTATTGTTCCTGCGCCTGTCTGAGTGTAGAATGGGTGGGTTTGCATTGAATGTGCTCGAGGAGTGCACGGCAAGTAAAATGTTCCTTGACTCAAAGAACTTCCACTGGATTTGCGATGTGATGAAGATGGAAGGCAAGTTTTGGGAGTTGCTGTTTGCTTTGATTCAAAATGATGTACTCCTTGTATCGCCTCTTGTTGCATCTTTGTGATACCAAAACAGGCTGCATGGATAAGGTGAAGTATTATGTGATGCAAACTGACAGATTGTTGGAGTCAGGGTTGGACAATGTCCTTGAAAAGTTGAAGGAGATGGATAACAAGTTTGATGTGGCTGTTACCACATATCTAAGAAACTTTTCTAAGACCTTTTTTCAATATTTTTTATTGAAGGCTTAATC
>JALLPI010001234.1:0-10978 GCA_036939935.1 Cyclotella atomus
GTGGGCAGGGCCTTGGGCTTGGTTGAACGAATGCCTTGGCGTACTTGGGAGAGATGGCCTTTGATGGTTTCAAACGCTTGATGGGCAATATTTGGAGGCACTGGCATACGTTCTGGCCAGCTGGCGTAATTGCCGGCCTTGATGGAAGCTAACCAGGTGGACTTGACAGGGAAGCCTGCTGCTGCGTGGAGATAGTGGACTAGGGCACCAACACTGGGCAGATCATGAGTGTTGAAGGCTGCTGGACGATGCATTGCCCACGTGGGTGTGGCAGTCTCGTTGGGAATGAGAGAATTGCCACAGCTTGGCACCATCTTGTTCGCGTCAACCTTTTAGAAGCATGGAGCCATCTTGGGCAAAGACTGTGACGGCCGTTTTGTCAAAACTACTTTGCAGTCGTTGTCGCAGAGCTTGCCAATCCCCATTAAATTATGTTGGAAGAACGGCATGATTTTGGCATTGCAGATGGGAAGGTCGAGTTGAATGTTGGCTTGGGCTGATGAGCGATGTTTGGAGCCCGCTGCATCGCCTACAGTTACCTTGGCAGCTGAAGGGTTGATGTTAATGACTGGGGCTGCCGGTGTGAGGTAGAAGTTGCTGGCACCAGAGTCAGCAATTGCTGTTGTGGCTGGTGAGGGTGAAGTGGGGAAGGGATTGGTGTGCCGGCTTTTGATTACAAGAGCCCATCCATTGTCAGGCGGGGTAGTAATTGCAGGCAATGCACTTGGGGAAGGGGAGGGACTACTGCTAGGCAGAGTTGTAAGAGTGATAAAATCGCATTGTGAATCAATGGAGGGTTTATTTTTACTTTCTTCAGCTAAACAAGCGGTCCCACATCGTCACTTGGGGGCCTTGTTGGATAGAAAAGCGTCCCAACCCTTGTTGATATGCTTCTTGTGGCCGTGGCCGGCCGGAGCAGCACGAGTGGCCGTGTACACATGCCCTGGCTTCTTGTTCTTGCAAGTGGCACTGGTGTGGTCGGCTGCTACTGACCATTTGCCTGTGATGGCAGCACAAAGTTGAGCGATGAGCTTGGCATCGTTGGGAGACAA
The DNA here is from genome assembly GCA_036939935.1 of Cyclotella atomus. Taxonomy (NCBI): domain Eukaryota; phylum Bacillariophyta; class Thalassiosirophyceae; order Thalassiosirales; family Thalassiosiraceae; genus Cyclotella; species Cyclotella atomus. The sequence goes on from JALLPI010001234.1 coordinate 1,053, forward strand.
TGCAGCGCCTGGTGAAGCTCCTCGGGAGGAGAGAAGTTGCTCGAGGTGGTTGATCTTCTTGGCCGTGAGTTTGGAGAGGGCCTTGTTGCTGGCGACGAGGTTGTCCAGCACTGCTTTTTCGTTGGTAGCAGCCAAGGCAAGAGCGTCTAATCCAGAGGCAAATTGTTCTTCGAAGGATGGAGGTGAGGTGCGGAGGGCACCGCCGGCAAATCCGGCCGAGGAAGAAGAAGGGCGATGATATTCGATGGCAGTGGAGGCTGAGCCAAAGGTGTTGCCACGGGCGCCGGTGTCACGCTGCTCTCGTTCGATGGTGAGCTGCGTCTCGCAAGCCCACAGCTTCAGGTTTTGGTGGCTGGGAGCTTGGCGTCCCACACTGGCCTTTGAAGAGTGAAGGATCCAGCTGAGAGGAGGGACTTGGAGGCAGTGACGGCAAGCCATTCGTTCGTGATCGTCCTCGAGTCTGTTGATGTACTCGGGGACGCAAGGGTCTTCCTCCCACCAACTTTGCATCTCCATGAAGAGTGTGAGGATGTCGGTGGCTTCCAGACCTGCCGTGGAAGTGGCGAGGTGTTGGAGCATGTCTTGGAGGGGCACCTTGTTGTAGAAGGTGGCCTGGCTCTTTAGAGGGAGGAGCCAGGCATCTTCCACCACTGTGGTGAGAAAGACGTGGCCGAGGCGCTCTGTGGCTCAGATGAGGCGCTGCTGTTTGGCCTTGGCTGACCATTCCTTCTCGGCCTTCACCCGAACTGAATCGGTGGTGTCAGAGGGGATGTTGGGGTCCTAGGCGGCCATGGGGAGGAGCAGTGGGTCGAAGGGATGACCATAGACTGCTAGGTAGTCGGTGGCCTCGTTGATGAGGCCGGAGAGGGAGTCGGCGCCTCCCGCGATGTCGATGGATTGCAGGATTGCTTCACATCATCATTGGTGGGTTGGCCGAGGATGGGAGAGAAGGTGGTGGTCAGTTGACCAAAGAGGTCCTTGGCCAGTGTGGACATGATGTGGCTGGGACGGAGGTTGGTTGTTGTGTAGAAGGATTAACGACGTATGTAAAAGTGCACCATATTGTGGTGGTATTAGTTACATCATTAATTTATGGTTGATGTAAAGGGATTTGCAATGGGAAAGGTAATTGTGTGTGAACGTGATGTTCACACAATGATTGGCTGTGAGGAAGCGCACGTGCTTTGCTCGCCTGAGAAATGAGAGGCAGTAGTGCACGTGACAAAGCATGTGAGTCACATGAAGTAATGCTGTCTCTCAACAAAGACATAGTTCAGCAGCACGAGCAATGGAGGGTCGGGCATGAAACTTGGAAAGGTCAACACTGAGGACAAGAGTGCGCGGGAGCCGAAGTCGGGGGATGAGGGGACGGGCAGACTCTGCAGGATTGAAGGCCCGAAGAAACTGAGTTGTGAGTGAGGCAGACGACGGAGGTGGGAGGTCATCAGCCAACTTCAGAGGATTGGGCACAAATTATGCTTAGTTTTGTTAGCTCGACAACAATTCGTACGACGCTCACACCACAAAGGTTGGGGCAAAGGCAGATTGGTAGCACTCATTGAGATTGTAAATTGGTATCCAGCATCAGCCAAAGAGAACAAGTCGTGGTCTTGGGCAATCCATCCGAACAGCATGTCATCTGAAGCATCATCCAGCTTTTCATGAAATTTGGACCACCAGTAGTAATCATTGTTGAGAGTAGCGTCCATGTCGACGGATGCATCAACACCAGGCGTGATAGGAATGGTCGAGGCTAAAGGGTCCATGATATCTAGCACAGAACGAGGTGGAGGGCGCGGAGGAATCAGTTCTTCGCAAGACACACTTGCAACTAGAGGTACAAGAGAGTCAATATCCATGTTATCATTGGCCCAGGGACACAGCCTTCTTCTGAAGCATTTGAAACTGCCGTCTGGATTGTATTTGGCTTGTTCGCACCAGATGTGGGCTGATGGTAAAGGACAAAAGATATGGTATATCCATAAAGATACCAACAAAACAAATAGACGCTCGTACCAGGGTGGAACCAATTGGTTCAAAATAACAGCTGAAGCCCATGCCAGGTAGGCAGCAGTAGCAGCATGAAAGGTGTATGTGCAAAGCGGGAGGTATAGCAACACCAGCTGCTGGAGGAGATTGGCAACAGCCTTGGAATATATTTTTCTAGGGGACACACCAGCCATGAAGAAGCCGATCAACACATACCTGACACTACTGACAAAGGATGCACTGCAGTCATGAGTCATGGTACTTGAATCGGAAATTGTCCTCATTGACGTCAACGCCTCGGGGGCACGAACCAGGAACTGGTGTACCCACAAAAGAACGGGGCAGGTTCAGCACGACAGCGCGGCAACAATAGCAAAGACAAGATCCATTCCGACCAAAACTGAAGCGCATTCAACACTCCTCTTACGATAATGTAATAGACTGGAAAGGCTTGAAGAGTGAAGAACCACCACTGTGTCGGGTGAGAGATGGCGTCGACCATATCATGGTACTGTGACAGCCACCACAGAGGCATGTAGCCACAGACAACAGACAACAGACAACGGCCCAAAGTGTAGTGTGGTAGGGCATGTGACAGCAGTGTGAGCCAAACGTTGAAGTCGAGACACAGCAAAGCATGCTGCAAAACCTCCCCAAACAAACAAAAATGACCAGTACACGTGGATTGCATAAGTCCAGAGCTCAACTTGATTAACAAACCACTGGGAAAGGGAGGATTGAATCGCCGACCACCGACCACCAAACATTGAAACACCATTGAGCACCCGAGGCGACGCTAGTGACTGAATAGGCCGGGGGATGTGAAAGGGCCAGAGGAACAAACAAGGCTAGTATCCAAAGACGCATCAGCAGGTGAGACTGATGAAAGCTGTATCAACGGGTGGCTGAGAGTGTTGGGTGAATGCTGCTCAAGTCAGGGTCCAGTGGAGGGTGCGGAGACAGGGAATGGTACTTTGATTGGCGGCGAGAGCAAGGACGCACTCTTTGAACCCCATTAGGACCAAAAGAAACACAGGAACATACAGCCAACTACCAGACACTGAGACCGCATCATGCAGCTGAGAGCATAGACTACCAGCCAGAAGAAAACTTGGTTTTGAAACAGTAGGCGATCATGAAGGCCAAGCCCGACACCGCCTACTCTTTTGACTGCTGATAGATTCCAAGTGCAGGAGATCTGCAGCAGTGGGAAATTCAGCAATAACATTGTGGACGGAGGCTTTGAATGCAACAGACTTCTCCTTGGACGAGCCACGCGAACCACCGGGCTTACCAAGGATGGAGCTAGAGCGGCCACGAGAGTTATCCTTCGAGTTTGAGCAAGAGTTGCCCCTGGAACCTTGACGGGAAGCAGAGCAAGATCCAGCACGAGAGCCTGATTTAGAGTCGGATTGGGAGGTCTTGTTCGGACAAACTGCTTGCTCGGGCCTTTCTTGGGGCTAGTAGCAGCAACGGACAATTGAGAGACCAAAGCAGCAGCAAACGCCTTGAAACCGTCAGGAGTGGTGTCAATCGCCAACGGTTGAGGGGTGGCAACAAGCGTGGTCATAGTTGTTGAATCCTTCAATTCAGCAGGCCAATCACCAGTCTGAAGATGATCACGGTAGTAACGGGTGAGCGTGGACATACATTCTTGACCAACTCATCATAGTCAGAGTGCTGCGCATTCGTGCAGGGGGCCGGATGAGCATAATTCATTTCTTGATTGGTAATGATGCTGTCACACAGAGCATTAAAGCCTTCATGAGAGGACTTGGCCATACCTTTCATAACATACCTGGCAGCATGTGGTGGAAGATCATTCTGCTGAACAAGAATCTTGGCAAGAGTTTTAACATGCTGACCAGCAAGAGTGACATCTTGTCTTGGATACATGGCGATGTTGAACATGGTAGTTCCTTGTTGGATGCAGATACGAATCTCAAAGGAGTCAGAAGACAGCTTGTCCATGGCAATTTTGATGGTGGTAGCACCGCCTCGTTTGTGTTCGGGCAATGCAGCAAGGTTGCAATGGTCACGTCTTGATGGAGAGTCTTGAGCACAAGCTGCGAGACCATGCTGTCGGACAGTTGATCAGGTGGGGTGAACATGGACTTGCAAAAGTACTCTCCAAAGGAACCAAGTTACTGTCACGAAGGAGATTGATTCGGCGACCGCCATGTTCACCAGTCACTGGATTAGAAAACTTGTACATTTCGATGGGGGCAAGCATATTACAGTCAACAAAACAATTGCAGAGAGCATCGAGGGTGAGATCCATGGTGGTGTAGTATTCGGCAATCCTTGGAGAGTACTCAGTTGGATTCAAAACACCGGCAGACAAAATGTACCGAAGTGAATATTCAGACGGCTAGGAGGCAGTGGCAATATTCACAATCTTCTCAATATCAACAGCAGAAGTACCACGGTCATGCTTGGAAACTTGAGGAAGGCAAGTCATCGAGGTAACGCCACGCAAGGCTACCCAACGAGGGGTAGCACCAAATGTCTCAAAGCCGGGGAGGCCATTCGTATTTGGAGCGTAGATCGGAGCAGGGCGGTGGACAGTAAAGTTGGCAACCGGCTGCTGGGAAGGAGCAGGTTGAAAACTGGGCGAGTTGGGAGCCGGATTGGAAGCAGCGACGGCAGCAGCAGCAGCTTGAGCTGGAACAGACCAGGGGGTCTGAAAGGCAGCGGGGGCTTGTTGGTGCAAAACGGAGGCAAGAGCATGATCTTGAGGCACAGTAGAACCCGGAGGTTGGCTGCCAGGTCACATTTGAGACCACAGCAGAAGTAAACCACTGGTTCACGGCAGTGGGACGGCTGGGCAAGGACGGGAGACTGTTTGATGGAGCCACAAAGCCCACAGGTGCCTCATGCGGCATCCCGTTGATGGCATATTTGGCGGCAAAGGGCGGGGCTGCATTGGCAGATAGCTGGGCAGTGGTCTGGAGCTGGGCGAGAGAGGACGGATGGCGGCCATGGTTTGATGCAACATTGTCATCGGGTGGAGACACTGAAAATGAAGAGCGAGGCAATGTAGGGTTTTCACGTGGAGCTGAAAGCAAGGCACCGGAGAAATTATTTGTGAAGTCATGCACGTAGGAATTGGGTTGAGCTGGCATTTGTTGATGACTAGACATGTTGGGAGCAATCGGAGAAACGCCGGGGTCACAAGAGAAGGCGGAGGCGAAGGCATCACAAGAAGTAGACAAGGTGAAACCGTGATTCAAGTGACCAAGGTCATGGGAAACCGAACCGAAGAGCAAGATGGGTGATTGGTGGCCAGAGCTGTCAGACACAACCGGATTAGCACCATTGATGGATGGGCGGACGGGCGAGCTATCGATATAGTGTAGACTGTCTCAACCTCAATTTCAACAGGAGGACGGCAAGCACGATGGGTAATGTTTTCGCGGGGGCCAGGGTCAACTTCAGTCGGATCAGAGACAATGACCAGCGTGACAAGGCAAAGAGGACAGAGATGAAAGGAGCTTGGCAATCGCTGCACCGTAGGCATTGGTGACACGATGAAAGAAGGACGGTGTGGTCCCTTCCGGCACGGATGACGGATCTGTGATGTTGCTTGCAGATGACATGGTAAGCTGTTGTTTGTTGTTAATTCAAGATGTCTAAGCAACTCTTGACGTTGATCTACCAAAGGCAAGATGTCAAATTTGGGCAACTCGCAACTGTTTGATCTACCAAAGAGAGTGGCGAGGTCTACACTTGCACTGATCTACCAGATCAAGGCCGTTCTCAACGGAGTTGAAAGTCAACTCGCAGCTGTATGATCTACCAAAGAGGGCAACACGGTCTACAATTATCTTGATCTACCAAGACAAGGCCACTGATCTACACAGCGGAGGGCAAAGATGAAAGGAGGGAGGGGGGAGAATTCGATTGGATTACACGCAACAATCTGTGTGAAGGGGCTATCATAACCTATCAGATTGATGGAATTGTGACACTTAGGTTTACATTGATTTGCTTCATTAAGCGGACAGAGCGTTGTTGTGATTGTTGCATTGGATGCATAGTAAGCAAGTAATCTCTAAACTAAGAAGCTTTTCTTCAAACTCGATACATAAGCAAGGTCTCCACATGACCAGTTGCATATCCAATTTTCACTTCTGTACACAGGGTATGCACACACAGATATACTACCTCAGTACCAAAATACTACACTGATACCATGATTTGTTCTTGCATACACTCAATTGTTTTCTCTTAGAACCTTCACCTCCTAGAGAGAGGACAGGCATATCTAAAGTGAAAAAACACGCGATCATTTGGAGACAAATAAGGTGATGAAGAATGAAGGGGAAATGCAAATCAGTGGTAAGTTCATGATATAAGTCTGTCATGTTGATCGATAGCAAATCTATTTCTCATGTTTGCTCTTTGCTCTCTTCTTTATCGCTTACAATTGCGCAGTTCGAAATAGAATATGATGTTGCAATGGAAGAAAAACGAGGAGCAGATCATGTGTCGCTTTGATTGGGCAAGAGAGGAGAAGATACAATGCAATGCGGTGATTCATTGCTAGATTAATATACATTGATAAACTAAAAAGTCTTGTTGTGATGATGAATTAATGCCTGTGTTAATAATTGAATACTGTAATAATCAAATGTATTTGCAATGCAAAAAAGCAAGTTGTGATGTTGCATTCATTATGTTCAATGTCGATAGATTCAACGTCGTTTGCTGATGTGAGTGATGTTGCACTACGTATGTGTGATGTTGAGCTACGTATGTTTGATGGAGAACAAAGTGTGTTGCGCACAGGTGTGCGCAAAGCTCAACTGCTGTATCCAAGATATTGGGTAACGTATCTTGGATACAGACCGGACCTGTATCTCATTCCATGTTGTGGTATTGGTCTAATGATCATGGTATAGATTTCTGAACACACCTGTATTTTTGCTAACATAGATGCTGCTGGTCTCCACAAGCACGAAACCTGGCCTTCTAAACTTCTTCACCATTCCATCAGGAAACTGTCTGAGCTTGAATGCCCAGATGCAGCCAATCACATTTGGAGCCTTGTCCTGATCAACAACTTCCCAAGCATCCATTGCCTCCAGAGTTTTAATCTCCTTCACCGCAGCCTGCCAATGCTCTTCTTTGAACGAACCATTCATCGCTTGCTTCCAACTTGGGTTAACTAAAAATAACAGATGCACCCAATTTGCAATCGACCATTTTGCGGACAGACATGCCATGTATGAACATTCATCTCAGACTGTAGCATCAGAGCATCAGCTTGCAGTCATCATTTTGCCATTTGCTGATGATACTCTCCACACCTCTGACTAATCCGTCGCTGCATCAGAGCCTGTCTCACCGCTGGAGGCACCTGCCTCTCACCCAACAAGCAAAGATATCGCCCACGAAGTCTCCTGCTCTTGGCATACACACTGCGACCCATATCAGGTTCAGGGTCAACTGCTTGAGCGTTCTTTGGAGCACCGACTGGAGTTTTGGCTGCCTTGGACTTGCACTCATCATCTAGCTGTTGTGCTGATGATCAGCCCACATATCTGTCTCAACCGCTACTTCATCTCCTCCAGATTCGAATTGTGGGTCCTCACAAACAGAATCATCGCCGTCAGACTCAACATCAGACTTTACCAAATCAGGCGCAGAAGGGCGAGACCTCTTGAGCTGCTTATTGACCTCTCTCGATTCCACTACTTGCTGTCAGGCGGCACGGTCGCGCTGCTTGTCCAACTGCTTTCGTCTATCACATCGCTCAGGGTCCGAAATCCATAAACCAACATTCCATCCTAATCATACTCATCCTCAACAAAAAGCTCCCAACTATTCACAAACAACTCCGCACAAAACTTGTCAAGCTCCTCTGAGGACTTGCTGTCACTGAAAACAGTCTCAAAATTGTTGTCAAACACGAAGTGATACTGTGGGCTCACATGCCCAGTATGCAAATTCCTAACCAAAGCCACCGTGGAAGAATGAGAGCGAGAGAATCTCAAAAATTGTCCCACCCTGGCTCGTCTATTCCACTTTGGCAACTTCTTTCCATCCTGCAGCTCGGCCTCTAAAACATACACCGGGCAACCCCAAACATGGGTGCGCATCATATCCCTATGGTCCGATTTGCACTTTGTCACCATCTCCAAAGGTGTAATTCCACTAGACCGCTGAGGAATTTGATTTCACAGCCATGCTGCATGATCCACTGCAAATGACCACAAACAAATATTGTCCCAACCGTCTTCACCTCAATGCAATGCTGCATGAATCATGAAGGACCGTGCCATATACATCACAGTCTGGATCGCTCTCTCAGCTTCAGCATTTTGATGTTGAGCGCCAACACCGCTAAAAGACTGAGTCTGCTTGTCTTCCTCACAGGCTTCAACAAACTCCTGAGCCGTAAACCGTGCTCCCGGGCAGCTTCCCACAGCCACTCCTCAAAGGCCAGCTTAGAATTCACAGTCTCTCCAGCCCCTAATGACACTTGATTCTATACGTGAATATTCTTCCTAGCAGCATCTCGAACGATCGTACCATCATGATACATATGTTGGTATGAGATTCTTTACCATACCCAGTAGGCAATCTACCAGGAGTTTGAACCACATATTGATCCAGAGACACAAAATCACCATTCTTGTACTGCTCACGCACCAAGACGCCAGCTTCCTCTGGAACTGCCTTTGACTTAGTCACTTTTGGCTTCCGTTGCTTTGCTCTAGCCATCTGACACGATTGGGAAAACGGAATTGGGCAATTAGCCGCAGCTCGAATCCGCGGACAAATCACTCTATCCATAACCGATACTCTGCCATCAGGCTCCTCCACTTCAACGACTCTCATCAGCTCTTGAATCCGTTGCATAGAAATGCCCAATCACTAATGCCACTGCGCACTACTCAAATTTTGATTGTGTTGCGTAGCTACATTTGGCAGGCCGTCTCTGACAATTATAATGCCCATATTCATATCCACAGCCAAAGTAGCCATTTTCCACTTCTGATAGTGCTCAGAACTCCATCCGCCTAGAAAATCAACCATACGTTTGTATTGTGGCAATGCAGAACGAGTGTGAGGTCCATGCTCTTTCATCTCCTCCACAGAGACTGGACACTCGAATACCATTTTATTATTTTTATTATAACTGAAATTTATAGAACATTACATTGGCCCGCGAGGGCGCTACCATACACGAGTATTCCCCTAGTTGGGTACCGAAATCGCTCTCACCCACCCACCAAAGAGGCAAAGCCTCGTCCACAAGTCATCGCCGTGCAGCACAAGTGAAAACCTCTTCGGTGAGCAGATTGTTGTGTGTACTACGGTACTATGCACGAATGCATGTACCGATGGACAAAGGCAACAAGTAAACTATCCATCTCCACAAAGTTTCATCCTATTGCAAATCTGTGACATTCTTTCCCCTCTCAACTACCCTTCGTCAAATTAGATCGAGGGTTGGATATTTCATACGAGCCTCTAACAGTAGTTTGTTGGATGTCTCCATTTCTAAGAGGCGCACTCAATTGAGCATTGTCAGGATCTGTATCACTCATCATTTCTCTAACATCTATCTCTGCAGTGCCTTGAAGGACACTGGCCTCCCACTTCACTTGTGATTACTTGCCATACTCAATACATATCGTTCTTGAACGATTCGAAAAAGCTTTGCTGACATGGATCAGCTTTGCTGGTGTGGGAGGTCTTCAAGTTTCAATTGGAGTCACAGTCTTGGTAAGAGCTTGATCAGCTCCTCCGCTTGTTCTTCGACTTGTCTGGCATCTATCTCTGGAGTGATCTTGGTGGACACTGGCCTCCCACTTGCACATGGTTATTGGATGATTCGAAACAGCTTGGCTGGCATAGAACAGCTTTGCTGCACTGCATCCGAATAATTCCTTAGAGCATTCCTTAGAGGGCGTCTAAGGGAGCTC
>JALLPI010001235.1:0-10969 GCA_036939935.1 Cyclotella atomus
TTGGACTGGCAGAGGGACTGTTGCTTGTGCGGCTGATGGAGATTTTTGGTTTTGGAATAAAAATGAAATATTAGAAAAAATACTATTTTCAGTGGCGCTTGGAGTATATTCTTCAATTTCATCTTTTTGATACATCTTTTTGATACTGTAATGATCGGGCCGGAAGATACTTTTCCGAGCTAGGATCAGTCTACACACTACTAAGAAATGAAATTTAATACCAAGACCTACGTAGGAATCAGTAGAACCAGGAGGATCCACGCCGATTTGCCTCTTCAATTGGAATGCTCCAGCAGTCTAATTGCACCGCCCATAGCGATTGCCGCCATCACCGAATACTTCTCTACACCTGATCCATTCGTTGTCACCGTCAATACTGTCAAAGAAACTGCAGTAAAATCTGCCGTAAAACGCCTGTTATCTGCAAACTCCGGTTTCCGCACGTGGCTACATCAACTCATCATGCCCAAAGCATACAAAGTACCCACCACCACTGGTGGCATGGCCCCTGCAGCTGACCCCATGCCAGCCGAAGCGATGAAGATCGGCAGCCAGTCTCGCAAATCCCGCAAAACCGACATCGGTGCAACCAAAGCCGACACATCAAACAAAGCAGCCTCTGTTGCTCACTCGTCTCCCATCCGCCACGCTGGTGAAAAATGTCAACAACACGCCTCCCCTCAGGCCTCTCCTGCCCGTGACAACTCGATCTCAGGCATGGATAATGCGGATGGCAAAGTGGATGTGTCTCTATCGCCCCTGAAACTGGATGACAAGCTTCGGCTTCTTCAGGGGGAAAAGGATCTGACCCAGTACCAAGCTGCTCAGATTGTGGAGGACAAGGAGTGGAAGGGGGAGATGTTTAGCCACAAGGATGTTGCAGCTCTTCTTCTGCGGAAGGATAGCACATTATATGGGGAAACAAACTACCATTTTGTGTGGCAGCCGGAGCTTGCATTGGTGAACGTGGATCTGATCAAGAAGAGATGAATAAGAAAATGTCTAAGTGCAAGAATCCATCGAGCTCCAAGTTCCACCATGGAAACGGCCCCTTCTATATCAAGTGTGATGAAGAGTTCATTGGAATCTACAATAAAAACGAAAAGGAGGTTGTTGTCCTTCCGTACGAGAAGTTTGGCCTACCAACGGGACCCTATCGCTTTGATCTAAACGACTCTTATACTCATGAAATCTTGTGCCGCGCCAATCTTGGTGTGCTCGTGAGCCGATTGGATGCTATGAGAGGAGGTGTTGCCCCACTTGCCCTGCTTGCCGATCCTGCAAGTGCTCCCTTCTCTTTCGAGAAAGTCTCTGAGGACAAGATTAGTCTCTCATCCTCGCTTGGTGTTATTGCAACCCTTGATCTCTCCACTCTGTCCAAGCCTGATACACTAGTTGACGGCGAATCCACTACCACTAAGCCCAAGATCCGTTTCGGCACCACTGATGTTCGTGGCTACAACAAGGAGGACACGCCAGCCGCGGCTTCGAGGAACTCCCTTGGTGTCCTGGAGGAGAAAGAGGACGGACAGGCAGAGGCTTCAACTGCCTCACCTCCAGAGACTGCGCATCAATCCACACCATTGGTGCAGCATAGGACGCCCCTGACCCGAGTGAAGACGGTTGATGAGATGTCTGACAAGGAGATCGATGATGCACTCTCTGAGGCTTCTGAGGAGTCCAAATCGAACCGCCGCCGCACCCGTCGTCGCTCCAAGCGCAAGAAGAATAGTAAGATTGCCAGAGGAAAAGATGAGAAGGAGTCTTGGATGGAACCAACCGATTACAAGTCCGACGAGGATGATGACTACTCCGATGAAGCAGCTGGGAGTGGCAGCGAAGATAGTGGTTCATATGTTGACACGGATGGAAGTGAGAGTGGCAAAGGAGGTGCTAGTGAGATGTCTGACTTGAGTGGAAATGAATCTGATGTTGCTATGGAGCAAATGCAACCAGAGGCTGGGAAGGAAGGCATCCGCATCTCAGCTAAGTCCTTCGGCGGGGCTTCTGATCCTGCCGCCGCTACTACCCCTAGGAATGTAGATGAGTCCCATCAAGATCCCCTTCCCTTTGGCAATGCATCGGACAGGAATGAGTGGCTGGATGATGGCTCTACCGGAAGTGGCAGTGGCTCTGATGGAGAGGATGAGATTCAAAGAGCAAATCTAGTTGATCGTGTTCCAGCTACACCTGACATGCGCCGCTCAAGTGATACTGCCACCACCGACATGTCTACCATTACTGGCGTTACTGATCCGAGTGAACTCTTTCCCAATGACGAAGGGAAGTACCTCTTCACTTTCACCATCCACCTTGTTGCTAACCGCAAGCACAAGGAGATTCTTATCAAGAAGCTCAAAGTTATATTTGACTACCTCAAGGGTCTTTGCCCCGACATGGTGATTCTGCCCAAAACACAGTCACACGACGGCTCTGCCCTACCAGTGATTGTCTCTTCTGATGATCCCCACTTTCCATCAAATTACGGCGAGTTCAAACCTTACGGATGGGTCAATAACGCGTGGGTTTTGGCACAGACTGAGGTAGACTCAGGGACACTTGCCAATAGGCGAGCCTTTAAGACCAATAAAAAGGCTGGGAAATCATCGTCTGGTGGGAAGAAGAAGGCTAATTTGAAGAAACGGGGTGGCTCATCTGCGGCGAATGACAACGGTCCCACTGAGCTCTACGTCAACCTGAGCGTAATGACCAAGCATTCTGATGTAAATGATCTTGCTCAGTCTGTCAACATTGACCTTGGTCCTGATGAGGGCATTTATGCAAATCTGAAGACAGTTCAGTGCTGGAAGAGTGATGCAAAGACGATTCTTGTTTGTGTGAATAATCAACTGTGCACCGAAGGAGTGAAGTCAACCCTTCGAGAAACGCTCAAGAATATCAGGCGTAAGATGTGTAGAAGGGGTAAAATTGATGCCACAGAGTGGTATGATCGGCCAATCCCAGATTTCCACGTCTATACTCGCAAGATGCGTCCCCAACGAGGCATACCGGAGACCGAACGTGCTGAGCTTGCTTTCGATCCGTACCCACCCAACACTCAGTTTGCATACTTTCTGAAAGCCTCCTCTGAATCTTGGGCTGAACTAGATCCTTTGGTGGATGAGATGGTTGACTCTAACAAGATTTGCAAGGCTCTTGGCCCAAACGCTTTCTTCATCCGCAATCCAGGTGTTAGGAATATTAGTGTGGATGGTGCTCGTGAATTTCACTCAGCTGCGAGGAAGCATATGGGTACTCAGCTTCTCACTACATCCTTCTCCTGTGCCCACGTGAATGTTTGGGATCATCCAGTACGCGTGAAAATGGCTGAGCAGGAAGTTATCGACTCTTCGGGTAATCCCACCGGCAAGTTTGCAACACCCGTTGCCCCCTACAAGCGCACTACTCTTCGAAACGAGCTCCAGGACATCATGATCAATGGTGTTCAAGTCTTTCATACTGCCATCGTCAACGAGAAAGGCCCTGAGGCTGGCTACTCACAAGTTATCGTTGGTGTGGACCCTTCCAATCCCTACACCCCGGCTATTCGCGAGTTTGCCAGAAACACCCTGGCACAGCTCCCTGCCTTCATGCATCATTATCTGCGCAAAGTCAAGGGCTTCCACGAGAGTACTATCAAGAGACTTGAGGAATGTTTTTATATTGAGAGTGCCGCAGCTGCTGAACACTCTACCTGGGATCCTGTTCGTATGAAAGCTACTCCAGATTTCAGCACCAGGAAAGCTCGCTGGCATTCTGCGAGACAGAGCACCTTGACGTGAAAAGGCAATCAACCACCCCTCGTGATGACTCGTCTGGTCCGGCATACCTAGGAAATAGTCCCATTGAGCTCACGGATGATGTCCGCAAGGATTTGCTGCGCAAACTTCGAGTCAATCCGGACAAGCTTGCTCCTGAACATGGCAAAGAAGGAGCTTTGGTTCTGAGCGGTGGCACAGATGGCACTGGTGGTACCTCTGTCAATACCAACAACATGGCAAGGAAGTCACACGATCTAGCACTCAAACTGGCAGAAGAAAAACGTGAAAAAGCCGAGCTTGCAGCGGCAAAGGCTGCAATGGAAGCTGAACTCTCCAAACTTAAGGAGATGATTCAGCAGGGCCCCCCCCCACCGTAGTGGAAGCGACGTCCCTCCCTCCGTAGTTGATCGGGGAGGAGGGATGTCGCAGGGATAAGAAGTCCTTTGGGACACCCATCTACTCCTGCGGGCACTGGTAGATGGAGTAAAAAGTTAAGTGCCGGCGACCCTCACAATATCTCCTGGGGAGTGGATACTTGTGAGCAATTGGCTAGCTCCCTCAGGGGTCACTCTTGTGCTGAGAATACACAAGAGTCGGCCCCTCCAATTTCAAACTTCAACAACACTCTCTCTGGCTCCTTGCAAGTCGAGCCATCTGCCGGCATTCCGACCCATGGTGACGAGTCATCGGGCGGAATGCCGGCTCACTCACCTAGTAAATCACCCGCTGCTTGCATGGTATCACAACCCACCTACGCATCCGTCGCTGGATCGTCAACTGCCTCTACGCCTCAGGTCTCACCCCCCCCCCAGCCTCCCGTCAATGTTACCATCCCACCCACGTCACACCGGAGCCAGAATAGTCTGCGTAGGATCAGCAACAAGAAGAAGAGGCGTAGTCAGGCCCGCCAGGATCGTTACCTTGCCCGCAAACATGACGAATGTCTCAAACGGAAGTTTCAACGCTTTCTCTCTGGCACCTCGAAGTTCAAGAAGAAGCTCAAGCCATCCCATGAAGAGTTGCGCGATGGGGTGAGGTCAATCGATCCAAATGTGGCTGATCATACAATTCCTGCTGGTATCGAAGTAACCGAAGCTCAGGCACGACGTGGAGAAGAGGTTGAGCAGCGAGAAATGACATCCTTGTTGGAGCTCCTAGCACATGGTGGTGCAGGTTTCATGTCCGAGGAGAAACGACCGGGCTGGATTCGCATCCTCTTTGAGAATTTCAACAGCATTGGCATCGGCACCCAAGACTGGAAGATCGACCGACTGAACTCTCTCATTGAATCTCTTCATATTGACGTTGTGGCTGGCTGTGAGACTAACATTGACTTCCGCCTGGTTGATAATGCCAGCCAACTGCTTGATCTCCTCGTGCCTGGTACCGGCAAACGAGGCGTTGTCTCCCATAACACCACAGGCGACATTCTCCAGCGCACCCAACGAGGCGGCACTGTGATCACTGCACTTGGTCGATTATGCGATGTGATCTCCAACACTAGTGGTCTAGGGCGAGATCCAACGAACCTCGGGAGATACAGCTGGATTCGTTTGGGAAATGAGGCAGTTTCCACGGTGCTAATCTCAGCGTATGTACCCTGCAAGCCTAGCTCCTCCAAGGGTGAGACCTTCTGGGATCAATGTCGATATTTTCACGAGGCCAAGGGCGACTTTCGGGATCCGGCGGCGATTCTAGTAGAGGACCTTTTAGAGGAGATCGCTAGATGGGGACTGGCTGGTTTAGAGGTGATTCTTGCTTTGGACGCCAACCAAAATATCTACACTGGACCGCTCGCAACAGCTTTGCAGGAAGAACGTTATGGACTGTCGTGTCTCTTCCAAGCCAAGCCGCCACCGGTTCCGATGCTCCCAAGTCTCATTTCCGTGGGAGCGAGCCCATCACGACTATCTTTGGGTCCGATGGTTTAACAGTCGGCGATGCCATGGCTTATCCACACTGGTATGTGGTCGGAGATCATCGTGTTTTTGTTCTCCTTGAGGTTTCTGCTGCATCGCTTTTTGGTGGCAAGTACCCCAAGATTGGCGCACCATCCAGCCGGGCCCTTAACTACAAGATATCTCGGATCCGCTGCAATTACAATAACGTGCTTAAGTCCCTCGTGCACCGTCACAAAATGCATGAGAAACTGATGAGGATCAAGGCTCTTGATGAGGACAGTTCTCCTGCACAGTATCAGCTGATGCACAACAAATGGGATAACGAGCTCGGTGATTTCATGGCGAGTGCGGAGGTTCAGTGTACCAAGTTTAAATCCTGTCACATCAAATTTAGTCCCACGGTAGGACAGTGGCTCAAGCACCAGAGCATTCTCAAGTGGACTCTTTGCTGGCACAATGGCAAGGTTCCCGATCCTCGAAACCTGGTGCGTGCTGCCGAGCGCAATCAGATTGGAGACCCCCTCACGTCAACCCGCGAAGATATCGAAGCTCGCCTAGTCGGTTGTATTGGCAAAATCTTTAAGCTGAAGAAAGTGGCACCAGAACTGCGCCGTAAACATCTTCTTGACTGTCTTAACAAGGCGCGTGCACGCGGTGACTACGAGACGGTGTCTGAGATCCTTTGAATCTGCCGTCGCGAGGGTGAACGTAAGCGTCAGGATAACGTTAACAAAGTCACCCGCCCAGCCCGCGGTCGAGCTATCATGGCGATTCAGGTCAATGAGGGTGGTGGTTTAGTGACATATGACACACACGAGGATATTGTGAGGGTTATCAATAGTCGAATTGGCACGAGATACAGGCTGGGTCTCCGCTCTGCTGCAGCCCATGGACAAATTGCTGCTGACCTGGGTCAATTTGGCGAGGGCGAAGCTGTGCAGCGCATCCTGGATGGTAGCTACGTCTTTCCACCCGGCACTGATCCCGAAGTTGTGGCTTTGCTTGAAGAGGCTGCGTTTATTTGGGCTGAAATGGATGAAATGTCTACGGCGGAGCGAGACGCCACGGTGGAGGAGTTCATTGCTCACTGGCACTCCGCGCGAGAAAAGACCTCTTCATCGGACTCTGGCCGTCATTTTGGACATTATATTGCTGCAAGTGACGATGTGGAGCTGTCTACTCTTCACGTTGAGAGCCTGAACATTGCAGCTCGTCGCGGCTTGCCTCTCAATCGCTGGCGACATAGCCTTACCATCCTGCTGGAAAAGATTTTGGGCAACATTCTTGTCGACAAGCTTCGGGCCATTTGTCTTCTTGAGGCAGATTTCAACTGGTGGCTCAAACTTATCTATGCCTGGCGAATGATGTCTGACATCCGCAGAAGCAACATGATTCCTGCTGAGCAGTTCACTACCACTGGCCGCACTGCTATTGATGGCGTAATGGCAAATCAGCTTGGTTTTTTCGACAAAGCAAACACCCTCCACATCACTGCAGCTGTTGACCAAGTAGACGCGAAGCAATGCTACGACGCTGTGCTACATTCAGTTACTAGCGTTGGCCTGCAGGCTCACTATGTGCCGCTTGCCTACGTCCTCCTCTACCTCCAAGCAATGGCTGAGATGCAATTCCACCTCCGAACAGGTTTTGGCAGAGACGATGAAGGCTTTGGTGGAGCAGTGGGTTGGTACTTTGGTGGCCTTGGTCAGGGCAGCGGCGGCGCGCCTTCCGCATGGCAGGTTGTGAGTGGCATGATGCTTGGCGCTTATAAGAGAGCTGGCTACGGCGTGGAGATGCGCATGGCGTGGTCAAACTTTCTTTTTGTAGTGGCTGCCGTGCTTTTTGTCGACGACTGTGATCTTCTCCACATGTGCGTGGACCCTGAGATGCCGGATATGGAGTTTTTTGCTAGGAAGCAGCGCGCTATGTATTTTTGGGCCAAGCTTCTTATGGCTGACGGTGGCAACCTCCGTGACATCAAGTGCTCTTGCTACCTTCTCGTCTACAAATTTGTAAATGGAGAAGCTCGCCTTCGAGGTATGCGGGAAATGCCGAATTATGAGTTCGTTATACCAGTTTTTCACGACGAAGACAAGCCTATCGAGCAAATTGAGGTGGACGTGGCTCAGAAGACCCTGGGTCTCTACACTGCACCGCTCTCCATCCCGAAACCGAAGTCTGCCCCCGATTGTTGCAGTGAACAACTGAAGTACATGGTGGGCAAAGGGGAGAAATGGCATGCCAAAGTTTGCTCGAGCAAGCTCACTACCCGGGATATTTGGTTCTCCTTTTTCCAGTCAACGAAGCCGTCCATGAGTTTTGGCATCGTTCCAGTGATGGACCCTCCTCAGATTGTTGAAGATGCATTTCAAGACTTCTATTTTAAGTGCCTTCCAACTCTCGGCGTCAACAGAAACATCACCCTGGGATGGCGGATGCTGCCCTGCCGCTTCCAAGGCCTTGGCTTGCCCAACATGGCACCGGAAAAGCTTTCAGAATCGCTGATGTGGTTGCAACGTCACTGGGATGTTGGTGAGGGAATGGGCCTGATTGTTCGCGAAGCATATGAGCAACTGCAGATTGAGACTGGCCTCTCTGGAAATGTGTTTCTTCGTGACTACCCCACATACGAGTGTCTTGCCACTCACACATGGTACAAAGTCTTTTGGCAATATCTGCATCACTACAGTGTAAGGCTGGAGCTTGGTGATGGATATGATGTCCCTCTTGTACGTGAGCAAGATCAGGTTTTCATGGAGGTTGCACTAGCGAACACACCACACCACGACTGGCCCTACCTCAATCGAGTCCGACATCACAAGGGCATCTTCCTCCTCTTGCGAGCAGTTCATGACAACGGAATTTCGGCGCGTCACTCTTGCCTCACCCCGACCCCGGGATTGCGTCGAATATGGTATTTCCAGTTCAGCAACCAACTGCAGCCAACTTTGAGGTCTGGCGTCAGACTCTGTACAGCATCTCCTCTCCTGCGCTACGGTTGGGTGTTCGACTGGGCTGGCTGCGCCGTTTGCCATATGATAGAGTGCTCTGGCGTATCTCGCGTGACCGTAGCGTGGTGGTTTGTGTGGATACCAGGAGCAAGGTTTCCACACTATTTCTACCATCCTCCACCCACACAACTCGCCAAGGCCTTCGCTACTCTAGCTCACAGCGTCCCATTCCTTCCAATGTCGCACTACCCTTTCTGGCTTTGGTCCTTACCAACTCAGATGGCTCCATCTCGATTCACTCGGTTATGCTGGACCCAATTGTGGTTGATGACGACCGACCCACCACCCTACTTGCAGTGCTGCGATCATACCCGAATCAGTCCCTGTGGCGTGATATCAACCTCGATGGTGATGGCAAGTGAATAATCGATGGTTTAGCTCGCAGCTCTCTAGCAATTGTGCATGACGGGTCTTTTATGGAACACTTAGACGAGACGTCGTGCTCCACTGGAGGAATTATTTTCTGCAAAGTGGCCAGATGCATCGCAACCTTCTCAGCAGCAGAGCGCACGGACAACCAAACTGCAAGCAACTATCGGGGTGAACTTCTTGGGGGCTTGCTTGCTGCCCTCATCCTCAAGGCAGCCTCTTCTCTTCTGTCTGGCGATGCACATCCGGCAGTGGTTGCGTGCGACAACATGGGAGTGGTGATACATGGCAACGATCGGCACCAATCTCTCCGCGAGGCGCAATCTCGGGCAGATCTAATTCAATGCTTTCGTGAAATCCTTGCTGGTCTCAACTTCGATATCGTATATGAACACGTGTACGGTCATCAAGACAAGAATGTCGCTTGGAACTCTCTAACTCTCCTCCAGCAGCTCAACACCATTGCGGACCAACTGGCTAAGGAGGCTCTCTGGCGAGTTTCTCTACGGGCCGTTTCATCTCTTCCAACTTCCCCTTTGAGAGCTTTCGGATCATCATTGGTGGGCAGAAGGTTACCTCCTCCATTCGAGATGCCCTCTACAAGCAGTGGGGCTACGGGGAGGCGAAACGGCTTTTTGAACAACGCAAAATTGTCTCCTCCTCCAGCTTTAATCTCATTGCCTGGGATGCTGTGTCGGATGCCATGCTCATCTATCCTTGCATGTTTCGAGTATGGGTGACGAAGACAGTCTCACACTTCTGCGGATCAAACCTTCAACTGGCGCGGTATGGAGAAAGCCCCACGGACACGTGCCCGTGCTGCGGAGCTCCGGACGAGTCCGCTGCACACATCACCCGCTGCAGAAATGTGGGGCGCACTGAAATGTTCAAAGAATCAGTCTCACTCTTCATTGAGTGGCTGAAGGAAACACACGTGCAAGAAGATCTTATTTTATGCATTGAGGATTATCTTCTAGCTCGTGGTGACGAGACAATGGTTAGCATCGCAGCCCGCCTTCCGCAGTATTCCGGCTTTGCCCGCGACATTGATGCTCTTGGGTGGGAGTGTTTCTTGGAAGGTCGAATCCCAACGTCACTCATAACACTACAACGAACATTTCTCCGCCGCAGCAAGTCCTTCTGGAAGATTCGTACGTGGTCATCCCACTGCGTACAATACCTTCTCAACATCACCCATCGTCAATGGCTGTACCGCAATGCACGTATCCACTTCTGCAAGATCGACGGCATGACCAAAGATGAGCACATGACTATCATTGATCTAGTTAAGGACATGATGCTTGTGGATCCTGCCGACCTTCTTCCACGTCACAGGTCTCTTCTTCAAGTTGACTTCCAGCGCCTCGGCGAGGGCAGTGGCATTGACCGGAAGCTATGGTTGACAAAGATGCACTCCGCCATTGCTGCCTCCAATGCACAACCCCGTGGTGTGAGCCTCGATGAGGATGAGGATGAGGATGAGGATGACCGCACGGATTCACACTCTGCGTACACCAGCTATGCTTTCAGTAACTATGAAAAATATCGACAGCGTTCCGGCATCCTTGCAACCAAGCGTTCCAATATGGCCAAGCGGGTGAGGCTGTGACCCTCACTCGCATCAGCCTGCCTGGCTGGTCAGCCCTCCACATATTGGGGGATGCAAGAGGCGTAAACTGCTTAATCTGGTTCTTCCTCCCTCCCGTGGCTTACCTTGTCCGCTGCGCTGCTCTAGTCGGCTAAGAAAGATATCCATGTTCGTTCTGCAAACTATATTATAGCCTCAACATGATTTACTAAGAGAAATTTGAAATTTGATCGGGCCGGAAGATGGAGACTTTTACGGTGATGCGCTGGGACTTATCAATGCCGAACCACCTGGACTGGCAGAGGGACTGTTGCTTGTGTGGCTGTCAACTCGTTGTGG
>JALLPI010001236.1:0-10956 GCA_036939935.1 Cyclotella atomus
CCTAAGACAGGCTGAGACATCTTTGGTTAAGGACACTCCTGAGCCTCCTAACACTTTGATGAGATGCTTTTGGGTTCGGCTGCAGGCTTTGCGGAGGCGTTCTCGGTCGCGGAGGCGGAGGAGGTGGGTGGCTGTGAGGAGGCCTAGGGTGAAGCCTCTAGTGAGAGGGTGAGCAGGCTGTTCTTTAGGTCGTTTCGGGTCATGGTAGATTTGAGATGACCTTCAGAGCTGTAAATAATTGATGGCGGAGATCACGTCAATGAAATAAACTTAAAGGTAAATATCCAACCCGCCTTCTCCTCTCCTCGTCCCTCCACTCATTCCTCCTCCCCTTTTCAACAATGGCCGACAACAACAGCAAAGAACCACCAACAGCAGAACAAACAGCCCTCCAATCAACCTCAGACCACGACCTACGATCACCCTACTATTGCGAAGAGAATGCATGGCGTCTAGTCTACCGTCACCTCCACAACAACACCATCATCTCCAGCGGATGGCACTATAACGTAGTCTTCATAAGCAACCATCATCGATGCTGTGTCATGTTTCATCAAAAAGCAGCAGAAAAAGAGTATGTATGTTGGGATTATCATGTCATTGTCATTCGATCTAGATTCGATAATGATTCGATTGCGAAGGGTACTACACAAGTTTTGGATGTGGATACCAATCTATCTCCATATCCTTGTCCTTTGGGAGAGTATCTCGATGGATCATTTCCACATTGTGCTGCAGCCACAGCAAAGAATACAACAAAAATAAGTAGTAGTCGGATGGATCAAACAATCCTGCCAATGTTTCGAGTGATTGATGCATCCGAGTATTTGGAACGGTTTTATAGCGATCGATCTCACATGTATAAAGATGGAGAATGGAGTGTTCCTCCGCCGGAGTATTTGCCTATTATGAATGGGTTGCGGTTCAGAGGTGAATGTGGTACAGGTGATGGCGATGGAAATAGTAACAATGATTGTGATGAGGAGAAAGTATCGAATTTGGAGAGTTACATCAACATGATGTCGGAGAGTTGTTCAACAGAAAGACGGGTTGGTTCTAGGCCTTTATCTCTGGAGGAGTTTCGGCAAAGATTCTCATAAAGATGATGTGTGGATATCTAGAAGTATTGCAACAATGGTATTCCAGTTTCAGAAAAACAGGTGTGCCTCTGTTGTTGGTCAGGTTCATTATAACAAATATATTTCTATCCAACAGCCCACACTTTCTAAAGAATTGCAAATGTAGAACATTAGATTGCGTATTGTTTTCGCTTGTTCTACTCTGTTAGTTTCTTTTAGGAGCATTCGCTAATTCATACAGAGCATTGGGTACTTTCTCATTTCGGTTGGACAATGGTTTCTTTCTAATTTAATTAATGCCAAGAGCATCCCTTACATTTTCACCTATGAAACAAATACTAAACATTCTTCTTCCCCTTCAATTTACAAGAGGCGCGGTTATCCACACTATTGCCATTACCTATCATTCATCGAGTTACTATTGGGTACTTATATCTGCATCATCCATGGCACCATACCCATCGCAGTCATAACAATGTGCCATATCGCATGTGATTATTCTACCTAGAAATGTTGCATCCATTTCTTTTTGTCTTTCGTCCTCTGATTGTCCTTTAATGAAGATATTTAACACGAAATATAGTGAGTGATGGCCAAAGATTCAATTACTAAACTGTAATGCAAATAATGATATGAAATATCAGAGTACCTTGCTTGTTGTTATTCGTAGCCCCGCACAAGTAAAATGTGCACATCCCCAGCGATATGCACACGTTGCCGATTACTGATTGGAGGAGGCTTGGTGATGTGGCCCCGCCTCCGCTGTTGGTGTTTGCAGTATTTGTCATTTGATTGGCTTGACACTGCTGCTGCGTGCTGCGCCAATTATCTTGCTGCTCTGCTAGCTGCTGCCGCTAAATAAAGCCAAGCGCACTTCAATCCAATTGCTATTTTGGAACATAGGTTAATTTCACGTTGATCTAGATAGCTTCAGTGGTCCAATTTCAATTCGGATTGGAGATTGCACGCGGCAGTGTTCGAGAAGAGCCACGGAGAGAAGCGTTTGGATGCTTATCATGGTTGTTGCTTGAGCCTTTATCGAGGCTTTTTTGGCGGTTCTTAATTCCTACGTGGGTTTGAATCAGAGAAACGGGTATCTTTTGTGGTATCATCGGTCCTGTTTTTTCGCCCAACAAGACCGAAGACACCAACAAGACCGAAGACACCGCCATCACAAAAGATCACAAATCACGATCAATCATCAGCCTCATCTCAGCCGTCGCCGTCAACCATCACAACCATCAGAAGAGAATTAGAGAGTGAAAAGAACTGTCCTTTGCTCAATAGTTGCAAAATGCATCCACTGGTACGTGATTTGTATAAACGGTAAGATCAATACTCAACTTGTTCACGATTGATGTCTCTCCTATGGCCAATGGTACACAACAGTGTAACAAATCATCTCAATCATCCTGACATCATCCACTCACTCAGAGCCATCACAGTAGGCCGAGACTATCCACACCCCGAAGGTCTCGAATATGTCCGCAGAAAATGGAAAGATGCATTACGTAATCCAGACAACTGTCGTCTCTTGGAGGGATCTACTGCGGAGATTGTCAGTGAGAATGAGCGTAGTTTACGCAAGGCCGTTGGACGTGGTCGATATGTGAGAATGTCATTTGCAAAATAATGGTTTGTGCACTCTTGGATCGTTTCACTGAATGAGATATCATTTGGATCTACTTTGTGTTGACAGGTGATACGAGAAATGGAGGGGACGATACAACTCAAAAAGTATAGAACTATGAGACGACGGTATGGTGAGGGTGTAGATTTGACAGGAGAAGCGGAGCGGTTGGCCAACTTGGTGCAAGGGCTTATGAAGAAGTGATTGGAATTACAATATACACAGTAGTTTAGTAGAGACGGGGATTATGCCGTGATGTTATTGACTGGATGGAGCCCGAGTTTCAGTTAAAGTATTTGAATGTGAGTGTTTGCAAAGGCTTTGGCTTTCGTGGGTAGGATTTAGAGTAGATTGGTAGCTTGAAGAAGCAATACGCCCCTTAGTTTTTCTAGAATTGAGGGGTACAAGCCTTGCATCGAGCAGAGTTTCAGTTATATTTGATGCAACAAATTGCCCAAGATTCAAGCGGACAATGGAAGTGTCGAGAAGTACACAATCACATCTGGCCACCTCTCTTTGTTTAAAATTTAAAAAAATCGCCCCCTGCTTCGCCAGAGTCACGTACGACATCTTGAATTCAACCGTGCCGTGGACAATGCCGCTCCCAGCCATTTCCTACACACCATCTCAATCAAATGCAAGAAGCAGCATAACCGATACATCAGATGACAGTGAAGATGGAATGGACGGGATTTTGTCCATGCTACGCAACCCAAAGACCCCAACGTCTTCTGAATCGAACGGCAATTTCGCAGCTCGAACTAACAGGTTATCAAACAATGACAGTTCTAGTTCAACAAAGCAAACCTCGAACAGTGCAAGCAGTCGTAGAGTAAAGTTCGATCCCGCGTTTGATAAAGATACGCCGAGTCAAAGAATCTCAAGGTGAGGAAGGTATTTGACGTGATGTTTTCTTTCAGACATTTCGTTTCACCAGTGCATAACATGCATATCTCAGTAAAAGCGTCGAAGTGAATGCATTTCCTCGCGGAAGTGGATCCCGTCAAATCAACCACTCTCAACCTGATCATGAGCCCATATCGACCATCAGATCTAATGGAAATCGCCTGGCAGGTCATAACACAATTCACAATGACAGAGACACGTCTACCGACCTGAGAGCGAGCCCAACGAATTCAAATCTAGCTACAAATCAGAAGGCTGGGCAGTCTAGATGGGAAAGCCCTGCACCTTCTGAAGAGTCGAATCGCTCGACGCCAGTCATCAAAAATCGACAAGACGAGTGCCATCCAACCGAGTCATACAATGCCATGATACAGAAGATCGCGGAAAGCCATCAGGGATTGCAAGAAATGTGCATGGGGATCAAAGAGCTTCAAACGGCAGTTGCTGCTTCTACAACCCGAGAAGATAGCGCATCAACATCTGTGAAGTGTTTGATTCAGGGTGTTTCAGCCAGCCAACAACAGGTGAGAACTAGAACTGTATGATTGCATCGTTTCCTCAACATGCGTTCCATTCTTTTCATACACTACTTATATAGCTTGGAGAGCTTACAGCACATTTGTCTTCCATGATGGAAGAGCTCAAGAAGAGCAATTTAGAAGAAAAAGAGAATTTGATTGAACTGCAACTATGCGCTGAGAATGAAAGGAAGGCTTTGATGGAGCAACTTGGCAATGACAAGTCAAAGCTGGAAGCTCGATGGGATTCATTGGAGAAAGGCTTGGAGTCGTTGCGCAAGGAGAGGGAAAATTTGGAGAAGGAGAAGAATGCTGTCTTTGTGGAGAAGGTGCGTGTACCTTCGTTGCATAGACGTATGGTTCTAACGCTAGTGTCTGACTGTCAATGCCAATTATAAATCTTAGGAGAAACTCTTGAAGGAGCAGATTCGGCTTGAAAAAGAAGAAGCCTTGTTTGAGCAGCGCAAAATTGCCGCAAAAGATGATCTCAAGTACGCAGAGTCGAGGATAGAAGCAATGCATCAAATGGAAGCCAAGCTCCAATCTGAAATGGATAAGCTCCTTGATCTCAGTGAGTTTGTCTCACGAAAAGATGCCGAGGCAAATGAAAAATTCGCGGAAGCTGCCTCTCTCTATGAAAAGGCTCAGGAACTCGAGTCTGTCCTCATGATGGATGCCACAGTGATTGAAAAACAGAAATGCCAGCTTGAACGGGACAGACAACTGATTGTTCAAGAACGTGTTGCTGTTCTCAAAGAAAGGTCTGCCAACAGAGACATCATGGTCACGGGTTCGCGTGAAGGTGGGCTTGGCCGAAGTAAGAATTTAACCGATAGCTCGGACATTGTTCTCAAGCAGAGGTTGGCGTCTATCAAAAGCCAATTGAATAGGTTGAGAGATTGAACTTCACTCGAGAGATTAGATATGCTGACTGTACGAGCCAAGTGTGCAATCTGTCATGCCGATTTGAAGGAACAGCACAGTATCAACGTAATAGCGCACATAGTTCGGATTACAATAATTTCAGAACTCCTCAAGTGAAAGTAGGTTTCAAACGCACTTATGAATTATGCTACATCTATCTATTTTTCTCTTCATCCCTTTTTTAGCTTAGACAAATAAACCAAACTTAATACTGATGACCAGACTCAGCCTTCTTGGCACCAAGCTCAAAGTGCTTAGTCCTCTTCAAAGTCAAATGCTTCTTAGTCTTGCAAGCCTTGCACTCCATACGCAGCACAATCTTCCTGGTAGTCTTGGCCTTCTTGTGAAAGACGGGCTTGGTCTGTCCACCGAAACCCATTTGCTTGGAGTCGTAACGACGCTTTCCTTGGGCGAAGTTGGAGGCCTTGCCGGATTTGTATTGGGTAACCTTATGGACTTGGTGCTTGCGGCACTTCTTGCTGGCGCAGAATGTTTTGCGTTCCTTGGGTACGTTCACCATTTTTGATCCTAAAGAAATATTTCAGAGGGTGGGCGAGAGGTGAGGTATGTGTTGAAAATAGGCACCCGACAGCACGAAGCAGGCAAAGCAATTTCGTTTGAATAGTTCCCCCAACAGCAGCAGCATCAGCAGCGGTGAGGTTCAAAGGTTAAAGAGCCTGATTGTATCAAAGCGAAATCTCAAGACCATTCTGCAATGGAAATCAAGCTGAAGAAGAACCTGAGCTGCTCACTGGCTGCCGAAGGAGGCCATCCGTCACGAAGATGATATCAGTCACGACGGGAAGAACAAAACCGGTTAGCATCAAACCGTCAGGGGTGGACGGGACGCCTGCGCCATGAGTCCTTGCGGTCAACTTACGATGTTGTTTCAAGGAGACGCTTGAATAAAGTCACAGTTATGTGGAGCAGGAAGGTGGAAAGTGGAGATGAGATGCCTAAAAGGCGAAAAGGTAGGTAATTAATTCCTATGTTGATTTCTAGCGTGATCTCAAGTAGAGAGGTAAATATTGAGTGTCGTTAAAATATCCAATGTGGATACAAGCATCTCTTCCTTCCCGCCCATCACAAGGCCCATGATGTGGGATAGGCCCATGATAAATATGCTCGTTGCATGTGTAGCCTCCGTCATGGGAAACAACACAGACAAGGGCAATGATAAGCTCCTAGAAGGACCTTGTTCGACAAGCTACATCGATTTAGAACTATGTGCGGCTGATAAAGATGTCAAGACCCATCGTGTAAGTGCCGTACCTCATTTCATGATTTGATGCAACATTGGTTTGTTGAAGCAGATGTATTTGAACACTGACCAAAAAGTATGGCTCCAGTTGTCTAACTCTCTCATTTCTTTTCCTTACCTATTTCGTCTGTTATTGTGTGATAGGACAAAATGGCCAAATGTCCGAGAGAAACTGATGCATTGATAAAATGTATGAAACGACATCCATTATACTTTCAAGAATAACTGTTGAAATGGAGAAAATATCTATACAAAAATACTTAATAAGAATATCCAATCATCAAAAATGCGCACTTACATTTGCTGCCAACTAATGCAATTATGTGAAGAGTAATAGTAAATATAGATCAGATACCATATTGTTGAAGCTATATCCAGTGCCAAAAGAGGAGATAACTTGTAGCAGATGTTCATGCATCGATGATTATTCTACAACTAGAAAGAGCGAGAGACAATTGCAATGTAGTGCTACCAAAACTGGTAGTTCGAATACAACTGAAACTATTTGGAAAATGACACTTTCACTACTTAGTTATGTACAGTACATCATCTGTCTTATTGCCACTGTCTACTTTCTCTTTCAATCTCCATCACCAAGCTGCAACAATACAAACTCATACACCGGAAATATAATTGCATTCACAGGAAAAGCCCTAACAAGCGTAACACCCAACCCCCGAAACATAAACCGCCATCCATTCTCCTGCACCAATTCTCGCGCCACCGTCCACATCCCCTTTTGCAAATGTCTATCCAGCGGAGCCGTCTGTATCCTACTTTTAATCACATCAAACGGATATATAATGGCCCACGTCCATGCTCCGGAGATACCACCGGCCAAGGCACTCGCAGCCCACGCATGAGCATGTGTGGGGATGGGATGATGATCGTCCTTGTCTTCCAGGAGATTTTCAACGCGAGCTTTGATTGTATCGTAGGTTGCAAAGTACATTCCGAAAGCGGGGGTTTCTCGCCAGAGTGTGACGCCCATACCTCGGAATAGACCGCGGAAGAGACCGTGATTTCGTATTATGGAGAGACCGCAGTCTATGGGTCCTGTGTAGAGTGTTGATTGATTACAGGAGGACGCTGCTGTTGAGAATGCTCGTGATCCGGATGATGCTAGATTGTTTGCGTTGTTTGTGATTGGAGAATGCCTGCTGTTGGATGATGCAATTGCCGCAGCCTGAACTTGTAACCGGCATTTAATGTGTTCCATTGGACAAATTACAAATGCTTGAACAGTTCCAGCGATAGATCCGCAAGTGAAGACTTTGACCATATTTTGTTGAGTTGTTGCAGTGGACGACGTTGTTTGTTCTATACTACTCAATTGTGCCGTTTGTTCATCACGTGATGTAGAATCCTGCAAATTATACTCCTGCTTCTTCTTCCAACTCTTCACCTGCTCATGCGTACCCTTATCTCCGTGCTCCAACAGCCCCCCTCCTTCCATCACCACGCCGTGCAATTCATTCTCGACACTGTGCTGTCCGCCCTCAAAGACATCTTCCCATAACCTCGTAGAACTGCCATACGACGCAAATATAATGGCATTCACCACGGCCGCAGTCGATAGCGGGGCGCCCATTCCACTAAACAGTGATTTGAATCCACCGCTCGTCGAGGCACCTTTAGTTCCGGCCGAGGAGGTTTGCAAGCGTACCTTGATGGTGTCGAAGGGGTGGCCTACTATGACGGAGGCTGATCCGGCGACTCCTCCGGCGATTAGGTCGTGTAGGGCTGATACGCCGCTGTTTTCTTCCGACATTTGGTGATGATGGCTTGGCTTAGGAGAGTAACTGTTGATAAATATTCTATTTGGATTGCAGTGTATGAATGAGGGCCGTATAGTCTAAGTTTGCAGTTACAACAACAAGAGCATTGCAAAGCATTGCCAGTTTTTTATGGGGTGTCAAACGTCAGTTGAGGCACGTGCTATGTGGAAGCAACCTCTGTCATTCATATGAGATTTCACTTGTCACGTGCTTTTTTCCAGTACCTCAATTGGTATCATCGTATCTTTTAGTGTAATAAGAGGTAACATTTCATTTTAGATTACAGGGTCTTCATCTAATCTTCAGAACAGCAATCGTTGCAAAAGCATGGGGGCAGGTTTGGCACTGACTAGGCTAAGGCACTGATGGATATTCTGATTGATTGATACACCATGAGAATCTTGACACTCAGCCGCATCAATTGCAGCCTCTTTGTAAGCAATCCAGTCAATGCGAAGTACTTATTGTTTCGGTGAAGGTCCAACAATCTTTGCAAGCTTCATCATCTATACTAAGTAATAGGGTATTACCAGTTAGATTCAGCATTATCTACTGAGATGGAATTGGAGTTATAAATAAGTCGATGGTATTACCCACTATTCTATGCAAGGTCATATCATAAATGATGAGGTCTACTCAGTAATTGTGTTCAGATTTTGGCCACCTCCACCATTCTGCTCAACAACATCGTTCATCAGCTTCAAGTCCACTTTCAGCTTTCCAGTGGCAGATCTATACATCGGATTGACAAATTGGTATCCACAAACGAGATCAACATAACCGTATACCTTTTGCTTGTAGACATCCGCCGCACTGATGTTGGATACACCAGTAAAAGATACAATGATTTGATAGAATTGAATGGCATTCCGAACATCTTGTGCATTATTCCATTCCTTCGGCCAGACACCTCCGTTTTCCATTATTGTTTGTTTTGCCCTTGTGCTCAGAAGTGGCGACTCTCCATCAATGGTGTGACGACATGTCCATAAGCGTTTGAAGAATGGATGCTCACTGTGATCCAATGAAAGTTTGCAGAATTCCAGGCGTGGTACAATCACGCTTCCGTCAGCAGTTTCGACCTCGTCTATCTTCATCTTTTTGCTGCCGAAGTATGTTTTTGTTTTGTTGATCATAGATGATGTTGGAGATGGGGTAATTTTAGCAGAAATATTCTCTTCAGTAGATCCAGAAGAGAAAGTTGAGTGGGTGGATGCTTCGGACGTCGGGTTGAATGGATTTGACTTGGCACTGCTGCTTTTTCTCCGTGCTTTACTTCGCTTCAATCTCTCTAGCTTGATTTGTTTGGCCAGTTCCTCATTGACCTCATCGCCGTCTTCATGAGCTTCAATTAGAACCACTGCGTGGACCTGACTGCCAATTATTTCACAAGATGGCATATTGTGGAGTTCGTTTGCCAGTCTAAATTCAAGAACGGGGAACTGAGACTGATTTGAACCATTGTTTGACTCTTTGGTATTGGCTTCCAAGTCCTCAGTTGATATATTACTAACAAGACCATCATTTGAACGTGAAAGCTGCGAACTTTTGCATAATCCTGAACCAAACTTGACCAACAGTGGGTCACTGAACTGTACTCTTGCACGTTGAGTCAATCGAGTAACTTTGGCAAAGATGATTCCTCCAGTAAATCCAGCATAGATGACGCCGACAAATGCTTCTAATGAAGTTAAAAATGACATAAAGGCACAGCTAGAGTCGCCCTGATGGTCGTGTTCTGTTGAGAGTGACGGATATGTAGACCCGTATCCTTAAGCAGAGAAACCGGTTGTGATGCATATCATTCCAAACGAGCTTAAACAAAGCATTTCTTTTTATACACACCTACTGTTGAGATTGTATTCCACGACAAAGAGAATGCATCCATCCAAATCTGTACACATAAATGATACAAAGACATATAAGTTCTCCAATGAAGGAATGAAAATTTGTTTCAATATGTTGTAGACTCACGGATCTTTTAGGAAGAGTACCAATTGTCAAACCTCCAACCATGACACAATCTGCATCTACATACGTTGTCCAAATCACAAAAAGCAGTGTGAACAACATGACAAGGATGTAAAAGTTGAGAAGAGAAATGAAGAAGACGGTCCTCCATCCTCTTCTGTAGAGCCAATGGAAAAATGTCGTGATCCATACATTTGGGTTTTGACCTTCATTCATGGAGGAGGTAGGTAGATCACTAACAGATCCGCAGTTTACAATCGAGCATAGGAAAGCGGAGATGGACTGAAACAAAAGGATGGAGATTTTCATGTGCTCAGACATACGATGTTGCACGGCACATGTCAACAGATATAAAAACGTACCCGACAAAACCCGGCATTGGTAGCAGTTGCAGCCTGCATCCTATACATATGAATACTCTGATCCCACGAATCGTTCACTCTCTCTTCCCCGCCTAACCTCCAATTACTCGCCCTCAAATTGTTGAAAAATCGTTGACCCGCTCCCATGGCCTTGGCTCGATCATGACTGATCGGAGTCACCAAAACAGCTCGACGTGCTTCTGAATCGTCTTCCGATGCCTGCTTGGAGTATCGAATGGTTGATCTGGAGAGTGTGGATCTGTGTAATGTCGAGTTATTGTTGGTGGACGAGCGAAGGTGCTTGTCGCTCCCGCCGAACATGGAGTTTAAGAACGATGCATCGACCTCTTCGTAGGCTGCGGCTGGAATCTCAACCGGGCGAGGGTCGATGGTGACTTTGGAGCCGTTGTCGTTGAGCTCATTGGGCTGTGTTTCGGCTGCTGCTTTGCTAGATTCGGCCATGGGTTTTTGTTGGTGGTTTTCCTACGTACTATTTAGAGCTACCTATCTAACTCCGCGGCGATTTG
>JALLPI010001237.1:0-10944 GCA_036939935.1 Cyclotella atomus
CATCAAAATTTACCTCTTTATGTGTAGATTTCAGGGTTGGCATTCCTATTTTCTGAAGGGCAATAGATACATAGAATGAATTAAACGTCGATTGGCCATTTTCTTTATGTCTCTACTAGCTTTCATGTGCAAAACACTGGCCGCCACAGGCCCAACAGCCGAACTCTCACATTGTTGTTGATCACATTGCACACCTCCACAATCAATCGATTATGCCCCAGCGAATGCATCGCCACAAACTACTCGTTATCTGCTATACAGTGATGAAGACTAGAACATCAGAGGTGCTTCTCATCAAAAGTGATGGTTATGGGGGGTCCTTCTGCCGGTTGCTTATTTTACATACAAAGAGCACGTATTTTTTTTGTTCGCGAGATGCAGGAAAGGGTTAATGAAGGGGCTATTTTACATGACCATAACCCCCCTAGGCCTATCAGAGTGAAATTATCTGTCTCTGTTGCTCTTGTTATCATTCAAGTGTCTTCAAGTTTGAACACCAGTTCCAATAAACTTCCAGTCTAGATTACAGATTCTGTGTTGAAATAATGAACTAAAAGGTTGGTTTCTTGGCCTTTAATTAATTTGGTTTCATCATGGAGTAGGTATATGGAGGTTACATGTAAAAGTTGGAGAAGAACAGTGTCTTACATCCTTTATGCACTGCAAAAATGCAACTGCTGGCTGATATGCTACATAGCATGGCAGCCTTATTGCACATGAATTCCTTCATCAAATTAGAATATAGAAGCAAGAGTTGATGGAAGTTGATAAAGTGTACTTGATGGCCAATGACCAATGCACCAAATCTGAGCTCCCTTAGTCGCCCTCTAAGGAATGCTCTAAGGAATTATTCGGATGCAGTGAAGGAGGGGAAGAGTAAAGTGCATTTAGATGCTGACGAAAAACAATTGCTGTCAAAGATTAGGAAGCCAAGATTAGGAAGGTGGTGTACCCACTTACCGGACTCAAGAAGCCTTTGCGTAACTTCTCGCCTACCGCAGATCTTGCATATGCTTTTGGTGTGAAAGAAACTGTAGTCAAAACATGCGCTATCAACGAAGAATCAAACAATGCCAGCACAAAACGAAAGTGTAGGTCAGACGCAGGACTCACAATCTTCAATTTCGATCATCGACAAGAGCAGGTGTGGACGGAGAAAACAAACTACGCGAAGAAGCAGCGAGTGATCAACAAAGGAGAAGGATTGACCCAGGAAGAAATTGACACAAACTTTGATGAGGCGGAGCTGCAGAAGTGCCTTGCAGCGGTCGAACATCCCTTCGGAAGGCTTGCTGCATCATCAGCTCAGAGATAGCTGCTGTAGTGAACGCCGATGTTGGCCAATGCGGCGACATGGTTATTTGCAAAGATGGGGAAAGAGAGACGGGGCACAACACGGCCCTTTTTAGCGTTTCTACGTCGTGAAAAAATTATCAATTAACGATTTTTACAAAGACACGGGGCGCACCAGTGACCCTTTCGGGGCTACGTGTTATTTTACCGTACTTCCTCGTCTATCTCTGAGTGGAGGACGTAGTCGCTAGTGCCATATGGAATATGCTATTGCGCCTTGGCCTCATCTGGCTGCCTCTACCTGCTCTCGTTGTTTGTGTGGTTGCAAGTGTTGTGCTTATTAGAGTCGTCTCTGCCCCCCTCGACACTACAAGTGTGCCCTGCCAAACCTACTGTATGAGCCATCGACCTGCAGCTTCGCCCGATGGCGCCGATTCGCTGTCTCAAATGATGGGTCTCATGGCCTCATCTCGCGGACACGACAGCTCCACGCATTCGTCAAGATCAGATGGGCTCTCCTTAGTTCACCAAAGCGAGACCGTACAGATAATGCGATGTGACAATATGGGGAAGAAAGTATTTCGCAATACTGCTGGTAATCAGGAGGAAATTCTATCTATTATTGAGCATGAGCGCCGTGTGTCCAATTATCTGCCTCCCAGCTGTCCTCATAGGAAGGTGCATAGTCTAGATTCCTACAAGGGATGCCTTGGATTCAATTTCGATTGGGTCAATGGTGTTACATTGGGTGCGTGGCTGAAGAATCAAGACTTGGAGAGAGGAGAGAAAGAAGTCGATTTGATATCGCGTCTTTCCGTCGCAATTGCGATAGTGAAGGCAGTAGCAAGTCTGCATCAGGCAGGTGTGGCTCATGCCAATATCTCCACTGATAATGTCATTGTATCGTTTCAGTCAAAAAAATGTTCTGCCACATTGATTGATCTGGCAAAGGCTGTGGTCCTGTCTGACGAAAATGTAGCGTTACGAGAAGATGCTCATTTGACGCTGGCTGGAA
This sequence comes from Cyclotella atomus, assembly GCA_036939935.1. Taxonomy (NCBI): domain Eukaryota; phylum Bacillariophyta; class Thalassiosirophyceae; order Thalassiosirales; family Thalassiosiraceae; genus Cyclotella; species Cyclotella atomus. Next base: position 2,309 of record JALLPI010001237.1, read on the forward strand.
GGTCCAAGATCAATGACATGAAAGCTTTGGGATTGGTTCTGACATTAGTCCTGGACGGTGAACTGACATCATCTGTCCTGAATCAAGTCGAGTCAGTGGAAGAAGTAAACCAAGCAAGGACAAAGAGAGGGAGAAATGATGATCAAACTGTCACCAACATGCCATTATATCTCACCTCACTGCTTTCTGCATTGATAGCCCCCTCTCTAAATGTTGGAGGCACCTTCGAGTATCAATATCTGAATGCAAATGACGTTCTTCGTGATCTGCAAGAGGCCGCTAAGAAGCCTGAGCTGTACTTGAGGCCATATGTACCATCCAATAATGCTCAAATGTCATTGCAAGATGTTCCTAAGGGTTCTTTTTATGGAAGGCTCTCCGAGGTGTCAATGATGAAGCAATCTCTGGACATTGTAAAAAAGAGTGGAGGTCAACCTGTTGTTATATCTGTGTCTGGTTATGCTGGTGCGGGGTAAGAGTAGTCTTGTTCGGGTCGTTAAGAAGTTTCATGCATCTCAATCTAACCTATATCTTTCTTTAATACAATGCAGAAAAACAACACTTCTGAAGCAGGTTGCCAAGCCTGTTGCTGAATCAAATGGGTTCATGATTACGTGTAACTTTGATAGGACCGTGTCTCCCGATACTGTACTTGCATCCGCGTTAAACAATTTCTTTGGAGAGAGCTTGACTTGCGTCAACACGGAGGTCACCGGCAGTATGAGGTCTAGAATCCGTGCAACTCTTGGAGAGCACGTCAGGTGAGTTTACAGCCGAAACGATTTGTTCAAAAAGAATGGATACTGACTCTATGTCTCTACAGCGTACTCGAAGAATCGATACCAAGTCTACGAGCTTTCATGAACAAGAAAATTGACTCGGAAGTCTATCTAGACGAATCAAACCATAATGTCACTGATGGCTTAACCCAACGTTGGAAGTTTTTATTATCCAAGCTCCTTCATGCTATATCAACAGAGTCGCACCCTATCGCCGTGTCGTTTGAAGACATTCACTGGGCTGACAACGATGCACTAGGTGAGGAAGACATCCGATGCATTTTGTTCAGATTATTCGATCTCACTGTTTATTTCAATTCCTTTCAGACACTTTACAAAAGATAATGATGGATCGCAGTATCAAATACTGCTCATATTACATAAGCTATCGCGATAGTGATGCAGTGATAATGGGCAACATAACTCGGATGATAGAAGGAGTTCAATCGCAAGGTCTACAGTTCTTTACCATTCGAGTTGGCCCGATGGGAAGGGAAGCAATTAACACTTTGGTTTCAGAAACTTTTTGCATACCACCTAGCCTTTCCCAGCCCTTAAGCTCCGTGATTCAAAAGAAAACTGGAGGCATCATTCTGTTCATTACTCAATTCATTACTTCCCTTCAAGAAATTGGATTGGTTCGATTCAGTCTATCTACTTGCAAATGGGAGTTTGATATCACAAAGATCAATCAACTAGAAATGTCAACTGATATTGTTCAGCATCTCGTTAAAAGAATCCTGCGGTTACCCAAAAGCGTCCAAATGGTGAGCTTGCACGGCCATAGGCATTACTTGAACTTATACATTATATAATGCTAATTGCTTTACATCCGTTACATTCTCGCAGGGACTTCAAATTGCAGCGTGCCTCGGCTCAAGCTTCGATTCAGATAGCTTCGGGGCTCAGCCCATGTGACTTCTTTTATATGGTGACCGAATCTGGCTTCATACATGAACAAGCTCCAGGACATTATACATGGAGCCACGATAAAATTAGAGAAGCCGCATATTCTCTGATTCCCGTACCATTAATCGAGAGCCTCCATCTCTTGGTAGGAACGAGAATCTATATCAAGACTGAAGACGACCAGATAGCCGATAGAATCTTTGTCATTGTCCGCAATATGAACATGGGGTTACGCTGTCTTGACGCAGAAAACCTGAAGGCAGAACTGGCCCATCTGAACTTCATTGCTGGAAGGAAATCAGCGGAACAGTCAGCCTTCCATTCAGCAACGAACTATTTTGTGGTTGGATTGGGTCTATTAGGTGAAGACTGGCATGCTCTGAATTACAAACTGGGCATGAAGCTCTACAATGCTGCTGCTGAAGCACTGCTAGTCACAGGAAACACCGCACTTTTCAAATCAGTGATCGATAAGCCAATCACGCACGCCAGAAACCTAGAAGACAGACTGGCGGTGTCTTATACTCTCGTTCGTTTTCTTGCATCTACTGGAGAAATAGACGAGGCATCGTCGAAGTGCTTCGCTATTCTCCGTGAGATTGGAGAAGAATTTTCTAGCGACGTGACCCCGCAAGATGTGCTGTCTAACCTTGTGAAGACAAAGGACGTCTTGAGCAAGTATTCAGAGGAAGATTTTTCAAGTCTACCTTTGCTCAAGGCCCCACTCAAGCTTTGGGCGATGGAATTCATGCAAATTGCTTGTCGCATTGCTTTCTATCGAAAACCCGAAATGATCCTCCTGATAGGTTGCCGTATTATACGAACATCTGCTGTTCATGGGTGGTGCAGTACATCTGCGTTTGGTCTGAGTACTTTTGGGCATGGACTGATAAGCATGAACGAAATAGACGAGGGCCACTATTGGTAAGTCAAATCAAGTACAAGCTGTGCTCCTCCATCCATGTACATTTATGTAATGATATATTATTCGCTGAAGGGTAAAGCAAGGTCTCAAACTGGTAGATACACATCTGAAGTCAGGGGAGCTCTTTGTTGAAATGAAAGTAATGTACCATTTCTTCATCTCGTTCTGGAAGGAACCTTTTCAGGCGTCTCGCGAAGTTTTAATTGATACAAGTCAAGAGGCTTTGATGCGAGGACAAGTCGAGTTTGCCATGTCATCCGCGTTTAGCTCCTGCAGAATGTCATTCATATGCGGCCAGAATCTATTGAAAGGCGAGCTAAACTGTACCTCTCTTGCACAGAGGGTGGCCCAGCTACGGCAAATACAAAGTAGCCTCTCGCTTGCCACTCACCACAGCATGATTCTTAAATTGATGAATGTCCAAGACACCACTAGACCTTTTGCTATGCTGCATGGAGATATTCACAACGAAGATGATCTCCTAGAATTCTGCCTGAAAACTGAGAAGTTTGGCATTGTGAATGCGATACATTCCAATCGATTATTCATTGCCTATTTCTTTCGCCGCTTCGATGAGGCTGTATCAATGGCAGAGAAATACAGAAGCAGAAAAATGCTCCGTTTCCTCGACGTGTATGTTGAATTCTTTGGGGCATTATCAGCACTGCAGCTTGCACGTAGACATGATCAACATGAATCAAAATGGATCGAAACAGCCGAGCGATCTATCACAATGTTCGATACTTGGGTAAAGCACAACATTTGGAACCACGAAAACAAAAGGCTGTTATTGCTAGCTGAAATGCACCGTACTAGAGGTCAGCTTGAGAGCGCGGAGGATATGTACAAGGCTTCAATAGCTTCTGCTCAGAATCATCTATTTGATCACGAAGCAGGTATCGCCCACGAGCTTTTGGGCGAATTTTATAAAGAGCAGGGGAAGATCTTGGATGCAAAAGAGCAGTTCGTGGCAGCATGTGATTGCTATGAGAGATGGGGTGCAACTGCACTTGTAAATCAACTCAAGGAACGGGTGGGGTGAAAGTGTACTTAACTTAAGGGTACTTACAAACCAACAATCCAGGCAATCCGATTGAAGACAAACCTACTTACGGTTTGGATGAAAGAGGGCAAAGAGAAACGAGGTTTTCACTGGTTGAGATAGATGATAACGCTAGTAATTCAATCAATCGAGTTGTTCAGATTGATGGTTGTGAAAATTATGAAAGCTTTATCATCTATCAACAAAGCATGCGCAAAGCTAGTGAAAACATGAAAATCAGAGACTTACTCACAGAGCCCCTAGCACAAGACGTGGTTCTTGGATCATACTGAGATCCTATGTGCTAATGGCTTCCAGAAGAAGGAAGAAAACAGATGAAAGCTAAGATTGTACTAATTTCTCAGCACAATGACAAGTAGTGAGAGGAATGATCGGTGCCATCTGTTTTCGGGGTGTCACAAACTACGACCAACAAAGTTCAACCCCAACACAATAGGACTCCCAAATGTCCTCTCGCACTCCCTCTCGTTCCGCCATTGATCCAAACGATGGTTCACCATCCCATCAACAAGGAACGCAAATGCTCAAACGCCGGCCGAGGAAGTCCTTTGGTGAACAAATCTCCCAATTGATTGGCCGACTCAATCTTCACCACCTTGACATGGTTGGCGTGCACGTGCTCGCAAAACCAATGGTATTTGATGGCGTAGTGTTTGGAACGGGGGGTCATGCGAGCTGGCTCGAGCTTGGCCAAGGTAAGAGCACCAACGTTGTCCTCATGGATTCGAATGTGCATGTTGGCTACCGCATCGACTGGAATTCCAACCGAACCAGCTAACTCTCGTATCATGTCCACGATTGGAAACAGATCTTTGCAGGCAGTGCTTAAAGCAACATATTCTGCCTCCATTTTCGACAATGCGATCTCCGTTTGCAGTCGCGACTTCCACAAGACAGGGCAACCAAACGCGAAGATAATATACCCTGTACGACTCCTCGCACAATGTGGATCTTGTGAGTCCTCGTGCCCGTACAAGCCTGCAAAATCCGCATCTGGATAGCAGTCAATCTCCGGGGAGTCAGTGGGAGAGAGGATTAGACCCCGCAGTAGTAGATAATTAAATTCTATAGGTCTTAGGTGTATATTAAACCAAAAAGATCCTACGCCTGAAAATTGAAGGTCAAGCACATGGTGCTCCGAACAACCCGTGGGCTTGGACATTTAACTTTGATCGCTTGGTGGTTTATCAGTGATTAAAAAGTGTGTGATGAGTGGTTGGATTTTTTCATCATGAGCTTTCCTATTGTTTGTCACTTTCAGTAAGTTGATTGTGATTTTGTGTTGTAGTTGATTGTGTTATCATTGGCTCGTTCTCTTTTCAGCAGCCAGTGGTGGCTCGGGCTCATTGCATCGTTGCAAATGAAAAGCTCGAGCCATCACTGGTACTGCTGCCGTCACGTTCCCTTTCAAGCTGCCAGTGATGGCTCAGGTTCTTTGCATCATCGCAAATGAGGAGCCACGTGCAATCACTGGTGATCTGGCTTGTTCCCATTGGCTCGTTCCCTCTCGTGAAGCAAATGAGCACGGAGCCACCACTGGTGCTCTGACTCGTTCCCATCGTCTTGTTTGCTCTCAAGGAAACAGTGATGGCCTGAGCTCTTTGCAGCAAAGCACATGAGCTCGTAATCATCACTGCTGCTCTGGCTTGTTCCCATCAGCGCATTCCCTTTCAACCAATCAGTGATGTCTCGAGCTCTTTGCAGTGAAACAAATGAGAACGGAGCCATCACTGATGCTCTGGCTCGTTCCCACTGCTGCTCTGGCTTGTTCTCGTCGGCATGTTTCCTTTAAAGCATCCAGTGATGGCTCGGGCTCGTTGCAACAGCAAGAGAGCTCAGGCCATCAACTGATGTTGGCTCGTTCCCATCGGCTCGTTCCCTTCCCAGCAACCAGTGATGGCTCTAGCTCTCTTTGCACATGGCAACGAGCTTGGGACCATCACGATGCTGTCAGCAAGTTCCCATTATTTGGCTCATTCCCTTTGGCCCGTTCCCTTCTGGCTCATTCCCATTGGCTCGTTCCCTTCATGGTGGTGTGTTGGATGCATTGGGTGGTGATGGTGGTGGCGATGGCGGTGAAATCAATGGTGATGCTGGTAATGGTGGGGTGGGCGATGTCGGAGGGTGAGGGGGAGTTGATGTGGGTGGTTGGATGTGGCGTTGGTGGGTGGTTAGCAGCGGTGGCACCATGGTATCATAATATAGAGGATTTGACCCCGATTCATCGTGCCTTTCAAATACCGCCCAATTTGAATTAGAGCCTGCTGATGTCTTCGAGTTGGCTTGAAGGTGTATCGAGGACACTGGTGGACTGCGAAGGCTATGTCAGGTTGTGAGTGTCCTGCCAAGTACAAGAGCATTCCCACCACAGAAGCATAGTTGAAATTTCCGGCTACTTTTTCACCTCCAGCATCCTTTGGGAGTAGAAAATTGGTCAATTTTGGAACTTCTGAGTTAAGACCTGCAAACCAGGAATAAGATAGTAATAGTGTATATGATTATGGATCTAAATTTTGAAGTTGAAAAATTGGTCAGAAGGTCATCGTTTGGCGGGAAAACGACCCGAAAAAGCCATTTTGCCAGTGAAATGCAGCCAAGCTCCTATGTGCAATGCTGCATAACGCATTTGATGGCCATAATAGTTACTAGAATTGTTGATTGTACTCATGTGGTGGTGTTCCCAAATTTTTGTTGAAAAAATTGACCCCTGCATGCTTAATTAGCAGCCGAAAGCACCTCTGGTAATATACCTACCTGTGTAGAGGTGGGTACGTAAGTACGTTAGTTTTTGCTAGCTAGTACCATACTTTCCTATCTACCTATCTTTTAGCCAGTGGTGAAAACTATACTTTGCCGCAGCCGCAGCACAGCCAAACCCAACATGCTATAGACCTACCAAACTGTTACCACATCATACCAGAACCATCATTAACCATTCTCTGACCATTTCTTAGCCTATTTCAGCACCATCACCCTGCATCTATCTACCAATATTTCAGATACAGGTCATGCTTCACTCAGCTGGACCTGTTGTACAGCATTGTCATTTCCAGTGCTACCAACATGCCTGGGACGTACCACCATACCAACACATCATATTGCAAGCACAATTGACAATTTTAGGACCATTTTAAAGCTGATCTGTACCAATTTGGCTTTTTCTAACTAGCAACTTTACAGCTGAATTTCACACTTGCAGCTCATACTCATACAACAGTGATACACTATGTGATTATTACAGGATCAGACACTTTCAAAATAGATGATCCAAATCATACTCTATTGGTTTCAACTAATACATTACAACTATGAACAGTCTGTTTTGTCTATATCCTAAAAGTCAAACAATTGTAGTATAAAGTCAAACAATTGGACTCTCAAGATCACAATTCTTTGTTTCAGCAACCGACTTGAAATCTAGAGCCTTTGATCATTGTCATCTTTGGAGTGAACCAATATGGCTAAGGCTGATTGAATTGTTCTTTTCTTTTCTTGATCTTGTTCAGCTCCACATTATTTCAACCCGCCCTATCTTGCTTTATCCATTGTCATCTACCAAAAGGATAATGGCATCACAATATTTTGCTGGTTCCCTTTAATCTTTGCTAGATTCCTTCGAGTTGGGGACTGGCGTGGATGTTCGTCGTGAACTCTTGCTTCGGCCGCACAGTCGGCCCTCGGATTTGGGCTTCTTCTGCAGTGGATAATGGTCTCCTCCATCCATTTATATGTTGATCTTATTGAGTGTGGCAAATGGAGGTCTTCCATAATGATCGACACTGATGATTTGTGATCAATTGGTGAGTTCATGATATTTCAGGCGTTTTCTGATGTAAAAACATGATATCTTACCTGATGTTTGTCCAATCGGGACCGTTCCAGTACTGCAGTCTCGTCTAATATATCGATTCGATAGCTTGGATAAACGTGCGAGGAGGTTGGTGGGACCACCACAGGAGGAGAGAGGGCGTGAGGAAGCGTCGGAGGTGGAGAAGCGGATTTTTCATTGGCGCTGATGTCCATGGCTGTAGGAAAGGCCACAGTGGATTGATGGGCAGGAGAGACACGTCAGGCAATGACTTCAGGTGTTGAAAGGAGGCTGATGGTAGAGTTTGAGGGCATTAGGTTGGATGTATATACATCTATTTGCAAAAGATTAGTGAGGTCTTGGTACGAACACATGAATTGTTAATAATTTGCAATGCAATAATCGATGTTCCTGATGAATTACACTTACATTTTGGTCATATGAAGTCAATATTAACGTCTGCAATCAATACCTGACGCGATGGCGAAGTGGGGAGGACGATGAAGAGTGATTTGCGGATGAACAGGGCAGTTGAAGTCTCGAATCGTCAAATTCGCTCATTCGCAGCTCTCGCTGATCATTGTCGCTGTACTATGGGAGAATGTGTAATATTCGGTGACCACTGTAGATGGGAGGATGCATTGGGACTGTAGGTAGATGATGACCACAGCGGACTAATGTATTGGCAGCTGTATGAGGAGTTGGTGCCACTTTTAGTTTTTAGTTGATGATTGGTGTTTCATCATGGTTGATGTCTCATACTTTTGCCCAAGACTAGCTGGTAAAGTGAACAAATTGTTGCCAACCCAAGCCAAAAAAGTGGCATGGCTTGGCTTGGCACAGAAGGGCCCTTGGGAACTGGTTTGACACTGCAGCATCATCCCTCATTTGATCCATGTGGAAGACATGAAATGGTTCAGAAGACTTGCTGGCAAAGTAAACAAATTATCGCCTACCTGAGCCAAAAAAGTGGCTTGGCTTGGCTTGGCACAGAAGGGGACTTGGGAACTGGTTTGACACTGCATCATCAATCATTTGATCCATATGGACAACATGAAATGGTTCAGCAGCATCATAAGCTGTCTCCACTACATCCAAAAAATTCCTTAGACGCCCCTTAGAGTTTTCTCTAAGGGGCTTCTAAGGAAACGA
>JALLPI010001238.1:0-10941 GCA_036939935.1 Cyclotella atomus
AATTGTCCGATTTTGAATACAGTCGGAATACTGTACCAAAACTCGATCGTAGTGTCTTCCAAGCCCATACGCAAACATGGCAATTGAACCTTCCATCAATCGACTTAATATCATCAATGACATGAAGCTCGACAAAAACGAAGTATTTGCTCAAGTGTACCTATCACCATCACCTTACTTCGAAGCATTTCAAGAGGAACTTGATATTCGAAAGTGGACTACCACCGACCATCACCTTGCAGGTCTCACATTGATTGAAAAGGACGGCCAATTGATATTGGCAAACATTCTCAAATCGACCCCTGCAGCTCATATCAATAAATGGCGTTCATGGTGTCGTGGAGCAACACTAATTGAGGTAGAAGGTCGTCTGGTCCACTCAATTAAGGAGGTTGAGGAGATTCTACGCAATTTGAAGTCAAGAGATTTCAAAAGATGTCGAATTGTACTGGCCCACCCGGAGATCAAGACTGGCCTCGCATCCCAAGGTATCCCACAACTCCATATTGACCAGCTCAACCCAAGATATATCCTCAATTTGGAAAACCTTGTCTATCAAGAGGCCCCTAAGATTGTATCAGGAGGCGTGCAACAATATGCATTCAACAAATTAACAAGAGGTAAATTGATTAAAGGCCCAGACTGGGACGAGTGGCAACAATCCGAATGGCTCCAAATAGACCAGTATTATGAACAAGGCATGTTTGGAAAACCCGTCTTTGTGGAAGATAAATCCAAGGTATTCAACCTCGTATGGAAATATGTGGTCAAAGACCTGAACAAGAGGAAAAATGCGAGAATGGCCTGTGATGGATCAACACGAGGAGGAAAGGTTCGTGTGTTCGGCTTTATGGCTTTTCTACGGCATTTTGGCGGCAGAGAACCTACTCGTATTTGGCGCCGATGTAAGCAATGCATTTAGCGAAGCACCGCCACCAAAACAAGGCTTTTATATACAACCCGACAGAGCATTCGAAGAATGGTGGGCTGCTAAAGGTTTCCCACCGCTCCTCCCTGGACAAGTCATACCGGTTATGTGGGCAATGCAAGGCCACCCTGAATCATCTCGACTATGGGAGAAACATATTGATCAAATTATTTGAAAATACAACTTCCAACCAACCATCCACGAGCCATGCTTGTATTCAGGTGAAATTGACGGCGAGCGTTGCATATTCAAGCGTCAAGTCGACGACTTTGCACTTGCAACGGCAAACAAAGAAACTGCACACAAATTCTTTGACATGATCGATGATGATTTAACAATGCCAATGAAACAAATGGGCATGGTCACGTTATTTAACAGAGTCGACGTCCTCCGCAATCCAAATACTTCATCAAACTATCATGTCAGACTTACATCGAGAAAATGTCTGCCAAACATTTAATCGAATGGATGCACGACTTCAAGGATATGTCTGTTAGGCCACTACCAATGCCAGCGACAGAATCGTTCATGAAAAGTTTCAATACTGCAGAAGCTGACCCTGACGAAAGAATGCAGCAATCCCTCAAGAACGAGTACAAGTTTGCATACCGAAGTGGCATTGGTGAAATAATTTACGCTATGGTTACTTGCCGTCCAGATGTGTCTACCGCAGTAGTGAAATGCGCACAACATAGCGGCTGCCCAGCCAAGCCTCACTACAACGCAGTGCGACACATCCTACATTATCTGTATGCACCGAGAGACAATGGCATTTATTTCTGGAGACCTAAGCCTCGTGAAGACCTACCTGACAACCCACTGCCTACCAATTGCGGCAACCACCATGGAGAACTTTCACCATCTGCTAAGAGGCCACAACACAAATGCCTAGAACCTTATGCATTTGCCGACTCTGCATGGGCAGACTGCCCTAAAACACAAAGATCTACTGCTGGTGTCTCAATCAAGATTGCAGGAGGCACTATCGCATACAAGACAAAGTTACAACCCACGGTAGCCATGTCATCAACCGAGGCGGAATTTATGGCAGCAAGCGATGCTGGCAAGATGATTCTCTTCATTCGATCGATAATGTGGGATTTAGGAGTACCTCAACAAGCTGCATCTATTTTATATGAAGACAATGACGGTTGCACGGCCATGGCAAATGCACAAAAGCCAACAAGCCGTACCAGACACATGGACATCCGTTACTTTGCCTTGTCAGAATGGGTGGAGCGTGACCTCATCCTCTTGGAACGTATTGACACCTCCGTCAATGAAGCTGATCACTTCACCAAGATCCTCGAACGTACCTTATTCTACAGGCACGCTGATCACATCATGGGACACATCCTGGCTGCCTACTCCCCTTGCTACAACTCGGCGGTGTACCCAGGCACTGTCATCCGCAATGACGATGTCGCCCACGATGACCTGGTCATCCAACCAGAGGCTGCACAAGCAGCCAAATGTTATTTGTCATTGGATAATTGGACACACGTTCTGGCACACACACATGTGCCTGTCCAATCCAATCTGTTGTTTCACTCCCACATTGGATTGTGGGGGGGGGGTGTTAGTGTGTAGATACTACGTAACTTACTTAGTATTTTTTCCGGAGTAATTGTAACAATGACGTAGAATTATCAAGTCTCACTTTGTGCTCATTACGATATTATCTATTTATCGGCAAGTAAGCAGATAATGGGTGCGAAACGCGCAAGTGTGAGGGCCGCTTTGTCATATCAAGAGGGAATGGCTGTGGAGAGAAAGCCTACAACTTTTGTTAGGTGCCCACGAAACGACTTGCATTGGGAGGATTTTAGTCACGATTGAGCACTTCATCCGCAACTCCCAAATCTCCATACTTCCACCATGTTACGAGCCTCCGCCGATCGGTGGCTGTGGTGAAAGCGATCCGACCCCGGCTGCCAATCCAATGTTACAGGGCCCTTCTACTGCCCAAGCCCCAATACTTTGCGACCTCGGCGGTGTCCGCAGCTGCTCATTCGGCTGAGAAATCAACCCTCGTGATGTTTCAGGTGCAGCAGCCGTCCAATACTCCCTCCCTGGCCATGGATATGTCCGTTATTGATGTTTACATCATCGGCGGTGTAGGAGGATGGTGCTGCCTGCTAGAAATTGCATGATTTTGCCAGATTTCTGAGGTGATGCGCATGCACGTGACACATGATGTGTTCATAAAAATTGCATTTCTAACATTCTAACTGATGAACACACCTCTCGTTATCATAATCAACAGATAGATTTGTGGTGGATACAAATGGGGGTACGGACGTGTTGAAGAGGAGGTATTGGGCTGATACATTGCCTGTTAGTAATGTTGGATGTTAGCTGTTACCCAGGTTGGGATACTTTTGATGTCGGTGTCCGAGATGAACAGTGATTCTTAGATTGAGTTGATGCATTGCAAACAACAACAATCGACTTCACTCTTCGCCAATGCGCAAATACAAACGTCAATGATGTGTGATTTGCGTCGGAGAATATGATAATCTTGGGTCAATTAACTTTTAACGAATGAAAGTAGTGTAATTGACCTGTTTACTCTAGTATTTATAATCTAAATAACTACAAGCATGTTTTGTCAAAGTGCACCAGTTTAGTACTGGTGCCTAAGATGTATCTGGACATGTCGCTATTAGTATTTTGCACCACATGAGTACAAATTCTCACATTCGCTGGGTTGATTGTAACGTAGGATCCAATTCTCTTCCATCCTTTTATTGCCATCCAGTAGAGTGAACAAAATAGCTGTGCTTTGACGGTTCTGGAGGAGGTTGGTGTTGTACTGATTTTCGTTCGTTGAAGGGAATTACCTCGTTTAATACTTCTTCGCCAACACCCCTCCAATTCAAGACAATCAAACAATGTTGGATCTGTCGTTTGCAGCCGCTTCAAGTATATAGCACCCCACCACTTCTTGCGAATAGAAATAGATGATGATATCACTGCAATGTGATCTCTTCATGAGAATAGACAGAGGTCGTTAGAAATGGTATTTGGTAAGTTGGGAAAACACATCACGTGCAAGCACAAAAACGATTTAAATCACGCAGTTTCAAGCAGCAGCGCCCTCCCCCGTGCCGTCGATGAACTGGACATCAATACCGAACATATCTGTGGACAAGGAGGGAGTATTGGGCAGCTGCATCAGCTGAAACGTCACCAAAACACATCACGTGCATACACATCATCACAAAAACGATCAAAATCATGCAGAAAGGGGTAGCAGCGCCCTCCCCCCGCGTCAGCGACGACGTAGACATCAGTACCGGACATATCCGTGGCCAGGGAGGGAGTATTGGATGACTGCGGCACCTAAAACATCACCTATTTACACAAGCGATTGCTGTGCATCGCACACAATGTACCTGATGTTGGTGGGTTGATTTCTCAGCCGAATGAGCGGCTGCGGACACCGCCAAGGTCGCAAAGTATTGGGGCTAGATTAGTAGAAGAGCCCTGTAACGTTGGATTGGCGGTCAGTGTCGGGTCGGCTTCACAATAGCAAGCGATCTGCGGAGGCTTGTAACATGGTGGAAGTATGGCAATTTCGTAGTTGTGAAAAAAGTGCTCGGTCGTGACTGGAACCCCTTCCGACACAAGTGGTTTTTTTGCGAAGCTAGTCCTCTTATCCCCATACTCATTCCCTTGGTCATATGGCGGGGAAATCTCGTTCTTCTCCTTTTCCCTCCTTTCTTCCAACTCCTTTCCATGCGATACCCTGGTTCACCCCAAAAAGGCGTTTTTGCGACTCACATTGATGGCCCACTAATTTTCATATTGGAGAGGAAATATTACCAATATTTTGACAAGCACCCACAAAATAACAGTGAAGTTCTCTGCAAAAAGAAAAGCAACGCGAGGCCGACAATCGACAATCGAAGTCCCAAACGCCAACGCTAACAGCACCTCGAAGACATGGATGCTCCCCGCTAATCCAATGGGGGCTCTTATGACCCAACTCCTCCGCTCTGTAACATCCCCGGTCTCGGTAGCGGCCATTTTTGCTGAGTTTTCAGCACGCCAATTCAGGTACGTCGTGATGAATTGATTTTTGATGTGTCCGCTGTTTGATGATGCTTAACTCGCCGCAGCCGTCTGATACTAGCTCCACTGCAGATATATCTTGTGGATTTATGCAATATCGATCGGTGGTGACAGAGGGCGATGCTCACTGCTCACTCCGATATCGAATGGTGCCGGCAAAGTTTTACTGTTATCACTGTTCTCGCATTTCCTCGTTTGAACAGAGCCAACCTATACTTGACAATAAAAGACTATGAAGCAAGCACAAAACAGCAAAATATCCTAGAAGACGATGCTGGCAATAGAACTTGACAATACAGTTGGTGAAAACACTACTTTAATTGGAGTTGGAGAGAGGTCTTGCTGGTGCTGCCATCTGCCATCTGAGCTTCGTTTGGGGATACAAACAAGAATAGGGTTTTTATCTCTCCATTTGTGATGGGTTGCACTGAAATATAAGCACTCTTTATCTGGCAATCAACCTGGTTGAGGGACATGTTGAAATGTGTGAAGATCGCGAATTCGCCGGTGATCGGTGATACAAACGCTCTTCCAATTCCAACTTAAACTACAGAATCAAAAGCAGCAACTGTTGTCCAGCATTCATTATACTGACAATGAGAAGATAATGAATTATGTAGAAGACGATAAATGTTTAATGAAGAATAAGTGCCCAGTGTGTTTTAATAAGTTAGTTCGTAAGTTCAAGTTGAGCAATACTATCAATTTGATTTTCATCTTATCTCTTGTAATTACAAATGAAAACGAGAGCCGTGGCTGATTGTCGATTGAGTGGATAAAGTGTACAATAATGATGTGTGAATGATCTGGCGATTGAATTGGCTTGCAAATGCATTACTTGGCACGGGAACCTTCATTGCCGTACATCTCCCAAGTCCCAAATATCCCTCCAGAAATGGCTCCACAGCTCCTTCAATAGCCCCTATGACCAAGGACCAAACCCGCGGATCTCTTCAAAATGACGTTAGGTAGCTAAAGAAGTAGGCTGGTCCCTGGTGATAGCACCTTCCTGAGGTACGAGAGGGCTATGAAGCGGAGGTGGCGGCCACATTCATCATCCATTATTGTCCATTACAGTCAAGGCAGATGTTAAATGAATTTATCAGACAGCCGGTGCCCCGAACCTCACAACATTGCCGCATTTTGCCAAAGGATGCGTAAATGATCTAGCGCTTTGGTTGGCGAACAACTCCAAATGCTCCATGACAGTCCGCATCGCCGTCCATCTCGCCACCCCCCTGCAGAGATGGCTCCACAGCTCCTTCAATAGCCACTGAGACCGACTGAGACCAGGGTTTATCCCCAACCATTCGATCCTATAGGGTCTTGGGAAGGCTATGCAGCTAAACAAACCCTGGTGTTAGCGACTCTCTAAGGTACGAGAGGGCTATGAAGCGGCGGCGCACCATTGTTCGATTTAGCTAGAGAAACTCCGTGTAAAAAAGGAGGCAGGGTAAAAGGGTTTCGATCGCTTTTGAACCAGGGTGCTTATCTTCTTTCGTTCTCTGCTTCACATCACAGTGGTAGGACCAAAGGGGTTCTACATCTAATCGAAGACGTGAGGAATACGAAGCCATTTACAGTTTGTAGAAAAGCTTTGAAAAGCTCTTATACCACGAGCCTCCTTATAAAGAAACAGAGGCAGACACATCAAGAATTGTATGATACATTTATTTGCCTCATCAATCTTGTTGCAAGGATCAGATGGGTCAACAAAATGTTCGCAATCTGGAACAGCCCAATGCTTCAATAGAATGAGTTTTGCCTTCTCCATCATGGACCGACCAAAGTTGGCAGTGTATGTAACCCCATTGACATTGACTGCTTCTATTGCTTGTGCCAATTTCTCTATGATTTCAAGAAACTGTGCGGTGTACAAATCAGCATCCATATCGGCAGAGTTCTTAATGAGGTATACAAGGCGGCGGCATTCTTATAAAACGGAAAGTTTGGTGGCATTGTTGGCGTTGTCAAAGATTTGATTGCAGTAGACATGCGTTTAGATGCTCCACATCTTTGGACAAAAGATCTTGTGAAGGCGGTTCCATTGGTGGGCGCATCTTTCCCTTTCCGAGTAATGAGTGAAGATTTTAACTTCTTGCTTGACTTGACAAATCGGTTAGCAGAACTTTTGTTGGTCACATCACCATGGACGGGCGAACTGTACCAGTAGATGACGACGAAGCAAACTAAAATATATTCACAGTTCATTAGACAAGAAGCAGTTAAGAATAAACAGATTTTGGTGTTCGTCTGGGAAGATGCACGAGCATTCATCATCGTCAATCAAATAAAATGAGAGGATGCAATTGTCTATTAAAGTTGATGCCACAGCCCGTCTTCAGAAATATTGGTAAGTTCATGAAAGTAACCGTCCAGGAGTTTTCCTCCTAAGTTTAGGACACACATGTATTCTATAAGAGACAGTTCCAACTCTACTTCTTCACTTCACTTTCCTCACTCGTCTGAAAGTCAAATTAATTCTATCCCCAACCACACGCTTCTCCACAGGAATACCATGTTCATAATACTCTTGCATCGGAGGAAACATAACCAGCAAATCGCCATCACCAAGTGGTATTCTATCCAGTCTAGACTTTTTACCAGCTTCATCTTTGTTTCGTGGTCGGATATCAAAGTTTCTTGTCGACCCAAATGATACAGAAGCAATAGGAAAGTTAGCATGCAATGAGGACTCATCATCTGTATGATAGCTCATGTACTCTTCTCCGTTTCTGTAATGATTTAATAAGCAATAGTTGAATATTTCTCTTCTGCTGCCGATTGGTGCATCTCTAGATTCCTTGACTGCTTTAATTTCATCCATGAACTCTGGAGATACATGCATATGCATACTATTTGAGTGATTCGCAGCTGCATCTAACAAATGATTCATCATCAAGTCTTCTACTTGACACTTGATTCGATACACAACCCCAGGAAAGTTTGGTGCACTGATATTCTTTAGGCCACTGTATGAATATGATACGTTGCCTCCAGATGAATATTGACAAACGCGCCTTCTCATGCGGCATTCTTTACCAAAGATTTGAAATGTTACATTGTCATTCCAATCTGGGAGAGATGAAAATTCACTCTTCGTTGATTGGCGTTCAGATGCTTTGATACCTCCTACAGTATTTCGTAGGAGGATCATTGGCCCATTCGGTAGACTTTTGTTCTCCCAAAGAGAGTTTCTGCTGCCGCTCTCAATCGACAATCTATCAGATGTACTACTGTCACGCTTCGATTTTTTCGATTCGTCAGTACCAACAACATCTGCACCGCGTTTCCATCCAAGTAGCGTGGTCTGCCGCGAATGCGATTTCCTCGCACAGTTCTTATCAAAATCCGACATGGTAGAGAAGGGACTAGTTGAAGTTGGGAGCTGGAAATATTGGAGGGACAACATCAAAGAAAGCGGAACGTTCATGGACGAGGCGAGGGAGATACTAGTGAAGGCCATTTGATATCTTACCTTTAACAACCGAATCACGAATCATTTACAACTTCCACTTCAAGCACGAGAACCAAAGAACCCACCAATCAACTAACCATGGCTTCCTCTCTCCTCGGCGGCGCCGCTGCAGCTTCCATGGGCATGCATTGTCTCGTTGTCTCCTCACAAAAATCAAAACAATGGGGCCAAACAATGATCGAACAAATCCACCTGAAATAGATGAGGCAGAACACAAGAGTGACGCCCTCATCGCCCATATCGAAGGAATCAATGGGGTTCCTGCTGTCATTTACGGTAGCACTAGCGCTGATGATGAAGAATCATTACTGAACTCAAACTCTCGTCGTCAAAGCAGAATCAAGCGTAATGGAAGTATTAGTAGTCTAAGACTGTCACTATCGCAAAGCCTCACCAATTTCATGATGCCATCGGGAGAATTGTTCACTTTCAAAGACGGGCATCCTACCACAATTATCGCAGATGACGATGATTTGGCACCGCAGACTGCTTTGCATGGATCATCGAGACTTGCTTCCAATGCATTCAACAATGAAATGAGACGAATCAAATCTGTAGATGGTGGTGTGGCTCGTCAAACTTCGTCAGTCTTGAGTTTGTGTACTGTTGGGAGTAGCCAGACAGTCAAGACTTTGAAGGAGATTGAAGAAGAGTACCTTGCAAAGACACGGTGAGCTTTATAGAGATAATTGGTTGATTGAATTGCAATATTACATATTGCTAACTTTCATGCAATCACTTATCCTCACGAAAAGAACCACATTCTACGAGGATGCAATCAACTTCAAAGAAGGCACAATCCCTCAATCCATCGTACTTGCTACCGTCATTGGAATAATCTGCGGATTTGTGGCATACATGTATTATCAGGTGCTCGATTACCTACTTGGTATTGTCTGGAAGGTATTTCCAACAAACTACATCATCGACAAGTGGCCAGAGCATTTGTACATACTTTGGGTACCGCTTGCATCATTCTTCTTGAGTGCATGCTGTGGTCTTTCCATCTATTTGCTCGGTGAGCCTGGAGATTTGGCATACACAATCAAGTGCATCCACGAGAAGGGATATAAGGCCACAAACCATATCATCCCAATGCTAGCGTCAAGCATGTTCACTATCTTATCCGGAGCGAGTTTAGGCCCAGAAGCACCTTTGGTGGCAATTTGCGCCGCGACAGCTGGTTTTATTTCGAGGCATGCATTTCAGCAAAAGAATAGAAATACTATCAGAAAGCATACATTTATGGGAATGGCAGGAGCATTGTCAGCCTTCTTCGGTGTACCTCTAGGTGGTAGTTTTTTTGCATTGGAAGTAGCTTCACGTTTTGGTATTGAATACTTTGAGCATTTGATTGAGGCAATTTTTGCTGGTGAAGTCTGTGTAGTTGTGTTTAGGAGTTTGGCTGGACTGCCTCTTGCAGCTATCTGGAAAAACGAAAACACGCCAACTATAGCAGAAGCCGACCCATCAATGATTCTACTTGGAGGTGGGCTCGGTTTATTTGCAGCGGGACTTGCGTATCTTTGGGCGAACTTTCACTGGCGGTTGATGGACGCTTTTGGTTGCTTGGGGTTGTTGGATGATGACAATGCCTATGCAGTGCCAAGAATTATGCTGGGCGCACTCGGAGTTGTCTCGATCGGAATGATGGTGCCTCAGACAATGTTTTGGGGCGAATGGGAGTTTCCAGTACTTGCAGCACTGTCTCCAGCATCAGATCTGCCGCACTTATGGCCTACCTCTGGTCTTACTGGATTCGAAATGGACAACTGCATGAACTGCTTGATTGTTGGATTCTGCAAACTCGTTGTCATTTCCTTCACAGTTGCGGGTGGCTATCGTGGTGGGTTCATCTTTCCATTTTTTACTGCTGGTGCAGCATTCGGTCGGGCGCTTTGCTTCATGTTTCCAAGCATCTCGCCAGTGATTTCCACTCTGTGTTTTGCTGCTGGAATCAACGTGGCAATTACACGAACTGCTCGTAAGTGATACTGTCTCAATCTATTGTATACGGTCTTTCATATTCAATCACAGATCTGTTGCTTATGACATCATTGTTTGTTTTCTACGCAGTCGCAACGCCTTTGATCTTGTGTTTCTTATCCGGAGAACAGTTTGCAATGCCCGCTGTGCTTGCTGCATCAATCGTGTCATTGATGGCAACAGGATATGTGCCTTTCATCAAAAGTCAGCTTGTAAGAAGTGACATTGATTTCAGTTTGTATTACAAGGAGAAGCGCACAAGGACTTGAAGAAGGGATGAGAGATATCATTACTAGTGCTCATGTGTTGTTGGCATTGGCGCAAATAATTCATAAGGCTGTTATTTTGTAAGCCCAAATCCGAAATCCATCTGTGAATTTGTGTAGCTCAACTTCGGAAAATTCAAGATTTTGTTGGTCCGAAATCCAAAATTATTGGGTTATCAGCCCAATTCACAGATGGATTTCATCAG
>JALLPI010001239.1:0-10940 GCA_036939935.1 Cyclotella atomus
TTTAACTACTCTAAAGGAGTCATAACAAAAGCAATCAACTCACTGTCACATCGTCTATCTAATTCTTTCAGTTCTTACGTTATTGGTATCGGAGTGTTCTGAGCCCTCTAACACGGGTGGCCTCGTTCAAAATCCTGATCGGTCTCGACATCAACGGAGTTCGGCTCCATCGAGTTTGCATTCACGTGCTGTCTGCAAATTGATCAGCGTTCGCATATCTTTGTCAAACGTGACCTGAACTGCTGCTCATCGACCGGCACAGTGGGTGCAAAATCTTAACCCAAAGATAACCCACTAACTTGCGTAGATTTATCCAAAAGCTGCATTCATTCTGATCCCCAAATCGACGACTATACCTTGGCTTCAGCGTATTTGTCATGTCATGCCTTCTGTCTCTGACGTAGTATTTCCCATTCGAGATGATCATCACGTTGTGTCGTTCAAGTGAGAGTTTGATAGAGTAGCCCCTAACGAATAGGCAAAACTTTGACGTTCTGAAGTACTTTCACCTGCATTTTTATCTAGAGTGAGTTGAATGCTGTAGAGGTGATATTATGTCAAAGATAGAAGCCTAGATTTTGTCGGCAGCCATCGAACTCTCGTATTATTAGCTCTCTTGTGCTTGTAGGTTGTAGATTAAAGCCGAATGTGTTTGAGACTGCATTTTCAGGCAAAGATGACGTGATATCAATCCCATATTGCTATTTCTTGTCAGAGGATGATTTCGGTGTTGCGAACGTCGCTCAGAATGCTGTGTTTGCTGTCGAGAAATATAGAGTTGACAATGTGAGGTAGTATGCGCTTGGTTGTTTTAGATCGGAGAAAGTGTTGAAGAATGAGCTTGAAAACAACAACACAACCATCAAGACACTCTTTGATAATGAAGATCGCCGTGTATCAATTCAGAACTATGAGTTTGCAATCCCCGAGACGGTGAAGGCTGCCTTTGAGAAGTACACATCAAAGAAGCATAAAGATAAGATATCTCTCAAACAACCTGAGCAGCAGATGCAGAGGAGAAAGCCAAAGGCGCAGAACAAAGTTTCATTAGAGCCTATGGAAGATTGTGATAGAGAGGTGGTAGTTGACAACAATGAGGCTGAACAGGTTGTTAGAGCATTAAATGTGGCGGCTGAGATTCACCAGCTAAGGAGCAAAATATCAAGTGGACCGGAAGAGCTGATTGCAAACCGTAGCCGTTTGATCACATTGCAAAATACTCAGATCTCTGACGATGAGGCATCATTTGATATCAACAACTCATCTGGTTTCTTGACTCTTCAAGATTTTGAGAGCGGACTGGTGAATACTCGAACGAGGAGAAGAAAGTCAAGCATCAATGCAGAGAGAGGTCATTCTATGCCAATCAGCAAGATATATACAATTGTTGGGTACCCAACCGTGCTATAATTGTTGACTAGCGAAATCATTCACGCAAGATGAAAATGGCTAATGCTGCGGAGAAGCTCGTAAAGCATTTTGATGGGAAGCAGGAGAAGTGTAATTTACCTGAGTACACTCAAGATACGCTTGCAGCATAGGTAGCCGCTGCAGGAGCCTCTGATTGGGCGAAACAACGACTGATTTGCGGTCATTCAAGACAGCATTTGGCATCATGGGATTGTCTGTAGAGGCGCAAGCTTTAGCAATGGTTTGTCCAGATGTTGGTAACATCGCAAACTGGGAGTTTAGACTTGCAGCTGGTACTTTTGCCTTCGAAGAGATTCTGAAGTTTGTGGAGGATAGAGAAGACACATCTGACGCTGCGGTGGAAAGGCTTGCCCTATTCATCAGTGGCTGCCCAGTCAACGACATTTTACCAAACTTTGGACGATGGGGTACTGTCAGCGCTGCAGCAAAAGTAGTGTGAAGCATTGGGTGGCTATTCATTTCATGGCCAAAACACTTTCATCCAAAAGCTCATTGAGGAGCTAACAGTGATCGTAGACGGAGGAGATGGTACCATCGACCCACTCAAGAACAAATCAACCTGGAATGGAGAAGATCTCAGCAAGCTAGAATTGGGAATCTGGAACTGCATCGACCCTCGATCATCACATCGGCAGCTTGCAGAGAAACAAATGTAAACGAAGCACGTCGCTCGGCTCAATGCAAGAATCACTGCGTTTTCAGCCGTGACTTCAACACAGAAACAACCAACATTCTACGCAAGAAGCGCAAACGAGAGCACGAAGAAGCAAAAGAAGCAGCCGCAGAAAATGAAGATACAGATGCTGATCAGCCGAAGCTAAAGAAGCTCAAGCCTCCTTGCGCAGAGGGATAGTTTCGGCTCGAAGAATACATCAAATACGTCGAACGCAAGCAAAAGCACATTGCAAGAGCAAAAGAATCTCTCGGGCAAGCAAGAATGAAAGAGATCTACGATGAGTTGCACACCAGCAAGTACGAAACGAGCGCCATCGAAGTTGAGAAGAAGAAGAAGAAGTTGAGGCTTCTTTTGCAAAGGTCGAGAACATGGACATCACAACAAAGAATCTGGTAGAGGTGACTGCAGCAATGGAAGGTGCAGTTGTTGTGCTTCTCCACCTCAACGTGAAAAATAAAGGCAAAGAGTACCTCTTGGCGGAATTAGAGCACCGTCAGCATCCCACCAAATGCATGCATTTGACCAGCGCTCAAAAGCAAGCGAAGAAGGAGAGGAGCTCCGTGAGATCCTTTGCTCAATCGAGGTAGACAGACTCTTCACGGAGGAAAGAATTGTCATTGAGGACCAAAAGAAGGTCAGTACATTCAAGCCACTCTCGGAGAAGATGGAAGAGTGGCTCGAGTTCCAATGGAAGTTCATTGGCGACAAAGAGAACAGCTGATTTGGCTGTTGTTTTGGCCTTCATCATTGCATAACGAATCATATCATTCATAAAAAGTAGAATAGAATATTCGTCATTGTTATTGCCCACCTTGGCAGGCTATACATAGCTGAACTCGACTGATGCTCAGCTTTTCAACGCCACCTCACATGCCAACGTAGACAAAGTAGAACCCATCCAAATTAAGGGTGAAAGGTTTACTAACTAACCACATGTTGATACTAAAATTAGCTTTTTCATGGCCAATCTCACCCGTAAATTTTAATTCAAGCAGGACCGGTATTTTTTGCCAAACCAGGTAAGGACAGACAAGTGACGAATGTATTTCGTATATGAATATCATTTGTTCACAACTCACTCATATCGATCCATAGAAGTGCCCAACCGCCGCACCTACCAGAAAGCCCACAGCCAACCCGACCAAGGCTCCAAGCAAACAGCCAACAAAGGTGAGGACAGACAATTAATGAACATAAATGGAATTTTTCTTTACACTGGACTACCAACTCCAATATCAATACTTAGTTCAAAATTCCAAGCCTCTGTTGTCATTGCAGCAAAGAAACAGTTGCTCAAGGAGGAGGAGGAGGTGAAGAAGAACACTGCTATTCAGGTCATTGCTGGCATTCTTTAAAAGTAGGAATGGGCTGCTGGGGGCGTTTTCGAATTTTGAGCTCATGGAAATTGAAGGTGACGTCATTGGAGAGGTCCGTATAATTTTGGTAGGAATTTGAATCCGCTGTTGTTATTTTTCACTTTTGTTCGCATGATATTAAACTGAGAAGTACGAAACTGGCCTACTAACAATTAATATCCAAGATCTTCCACCCACTAACAACCACACCAAGTTAACACATGATGGAAATATACCCAACCTCTGCCCTCTGCCTTCCCTACACCAACACCCAATATACCACTGGCTCCTCCTCCTCACATCTCCTAGAATTACTCTATTGATGAAAAGAATTATAATAGCTTCTGCATTAGTACTATCGTCTGCAGTAGATGCATTCACTCCGTCACATGTAGCATCACCTGTCTCCCGATATAACTCTGCTGGAGCATCTCCATTTCAATCAAGTTTACAAGCCATACCATCGATAGATGCACTTCCGACACTACTCTCCTCGACATCGCTGTCACCTTCACTCCTTGTGTCAGATGCACTTTCAACTACACTGCACAATCCCACTACATGGTCTATTCTTGCCATGACCTCCATTGTCTCACTGTTGGTAACTTGGGAGAATGCCATTGAAAATATTCGAGAGAATACACCCAAACCTATACTGCCAGTAATAGACTCTATGCTGGCCGAAGTGGGTGGGTTGGGGTTTGTGGGTCTGTTCTTATCCACAGTAGTTACCGGTGGTCCTCTGGGCCAGATCGTTGGACGTCTCTCAGAGGAATTCTTAGGAGAAGAGGAATTATTATTAGAGACATTTGAATTCTTGCACACTTTCTTTTTTGAAGTGGGTATATTGTTTTTTGGCATTGCCGGTGTGGTTGTAGGAGCGGTGTTGCAGCGTGTGCAGAAATTGAGCGAGATTAGTGAATTGGCACTTGATGCCGATGGTGATGGAGAGGTTACTCTTGAGGAGTTGGCAGAGGCTTTGGATGTTGAGAGTATGGTTGTTGATGAAGGTGCGTAAACGTTGATACATGATGCTAAGTATTGCAAATTGCAATGACTAACCTATCAACAAAATAATCCGCAGATGGAGATGGAGAGATCACTGAACAAGAAATGATCGACGCCTTGCGTAAACGAAGTGGCGACGAAAAAAGCTTTTCAAATCTATTAGCTGAATATTCACTCGGAGATACTGAAAGAGCTGGCGAATGTCTCCTAATTCGTGAACGAATGATGAACAAACTTGATCTGCCTCCAACATTTGCAGTTGAATACTACTTTGCCGAGATATTTGGAGAGAATTTAGAAGAGATTGTGGAGCTATCACCTTTGACCTGGCTGCCGCTAATACCTCTCATTGCTCTTGATAATTCGGTTGACTTGTCACGGGATATAGTCTCGGCATCAAGTGCCAATGCATTTGAATCTTGTGGTAACTTCTTCAGCAGTCCATGGGTACTCTATTCTACAATCTTTCTACAAGGATTCAGTCTCATGTGGGCCCTGTTTAATGCATGGAAAATGACAAGTATTAAGAAGATGTTGTTGCCAACATTGGTGACAGATAAGCAGAATGGTGTTGCCTCGTTGCTCCCACCAAGGTACTTAGATCCCGTGTTGATGTCCCAGTTCAATTCGAGCCCATCTATATTTGAATGGGGTGAAAAGTTCTTCACAGGTGGTGGATCTGTAACTGCGCCTCCTAGAAATACTCACGAGGAGTTGTTTGGAGCAAGTGGGGCCAAGTTTCCAAGGTAAGCCGCAGCAAGCCGTGTAAAAAGCTGCAGCATATGCATCAAACATGCACACCTTGCATCACTCTGACAATGACATCTATCTTACTTTTTACTAGCGTGTACCGAGACTCAATCCGTTTCCACACCTGGCTCAACGTAGCCCAAATCACATACTCTACAACTCAAATAGTATTCCGTGATGCTGCCGCACTCTACCTCGGTGAAAATGTAGGAAATCCAGATGGTACCTTGCCAGAATTGATACTATGGAGTATATTTGTAGCAAGCGCGGTATTTCAGTTGTCGTTGGCCCCCACGACATTTTTGAATTACTGCTTCGTGACCAGCGTAGAAGAATATGTGAATATGAAGATGGTAAAGGGTGCTATTCCGAATGAAGATTGTGAGTTTGATTGAGATTTGCGAGTGTGTTTGATTGATGTGCTACTTTTTGGATTGGCATTGTTGCCAAGAGTGATAGATTAGGTCAGAGTTGCTAATATAGATTAAATGCTAAGCAACCCATGATGTGTCAAAGATGGTACCACGAAATTTGCGGGATAACGAAGCATCATGTTAAGTTATACTTTCTAGTTCACCTCACAAGAGATGATTGTTTCAATCCCCATCAATATGAATATGTAGTTTGAATGCATCTGCAATAATCCTTTTCAAAAATCAGTTACATTTTCCATCCCTGCAGACATGACATGCATTTTCAATGAAATGAAGCTCCAGTCAAAAGCTTGCATTTTGATTCTTCACCCCAGCATGAGATTCTGTTCAACCAAAAATCAAGTCATCTCTGCTTTTGCCCCCGGGTTCCGCCAACACTCTGCTTGTAGGCCTTGCCGTGATAACGTTGTAACTATTGGTTGTAGCGGAAGAAGCGAACTGGTTGGAAGAGATGGGTTTGTCGGCACTTCCTGCTGGTTTGTGAGCCTGCTCTTCAACCTTTTGGGTGCTTGGGGCCGCAGTAGAGTTGTTGCCGGCCGGTTTCTTCTCTTTGGCGACGGGCTCATCGCATCCAAACAAGTCGAAAGATTCTCCCATGGCACGCTGTTTGTTTTTAAATGCCTCGTTCGTCGATGCAGATGATGAAGTGACGTTGGAGGGCGCTGTATGGCTCAGTTTGGCCTCGGCTGGGGCAATATTGATTGTGGAATTAGCATCAACCACGGTAAGCTTGGCAGTCGGTGCCGGCGCACCGTTTGTGTCGTCTCCAAAAATATCAATGGAGCATTTTCCTCCCGGAATGCTCAATACACGCGATGTGGAGCGCGTCACAAAGTAGTTTTGATTGTCGTTCATTGTGCTGAGTTAGACGAATTAAAGATAACTTTGTATCTGGAATCTATGTCCACTGTTCACCGTTGCTCGGTGTCGGCTTGTGTTGGTTGTTGTTTGTATTAGTTGTGAGCCGTTGGCCAGGGGATGGCTGTGGGGGGTAAAATTGGGCGAAAGGGGAAATGGATCCACACATGCACATCGAACATTTGAACCAAAAACGAACTTGTACATGCTGCTGCTCAATATCACATAGCAGTTTGTCACTGACTATATTCAATGAATACTCTTCATAGTTTGATATTAGTTAAGTTCATTCCGTTCATTTCCCTTTGACATCATCGACATGCACTTAGCCTCTTGCAACAGCCACCATGGCATCTTCCTCTCCATCACTGGCTTCATCGCTACTATCATCATCGCTTTCCGTCTCATCTACAACCTCAATATCTGCAACATAATGAGCTCCACCAGAAACATCGTTCGCCAGCGCCGATTCTGCCACTGCCAATCCAGCATATGCTGCATCGCGAAGAGCTACAATCTCATGTCCTGCATTGTTAATGACTGAGTTTTCTTCCCACAGTAGGTCTGCCTTGTCACGAATAGCAGTGAGCTCGGATACTGCCGTAGCAAGCTTTTCGTGATTGCGAACTACGCCAACATTGTCCCACATTAGCGACTTCAATTGAGTCAGAATCGCTGTTGCCTCGCGAGATGCTTCGACATCATGACTGTTTACTGGAGTGGCACTGGACGATTGCTCGTCACTAATTAACTTCAACTCGATGGCGCGGCGAGCCTCGTGAGCAGCCTCCATTACTTCCTCTTCGGTACCAATATTTACACCTGCACAAGCAACAACTTCGCCAACTGACGAGCCAAAGACCAAACCCTCCAACAAACTTGTACTGGCAAGACGATTACCACCGTGAAGTCCAGTGCGAGCTGCCTCTCCTGCTGCAAACAAATTGCGATACCAACCGCTGCCAGTTGAACCAACTACACGCCCAAATAAATCAGTTGTAACTCCTCCACAGGTGTAATGTGCTGCTGGAATGACCGGAATGCACTCCTTGGTGAAGTCCATAGGATTCTTCCTTGAAGTCAGATGCTGATGAATCGAAGGAAACCGTCCTCTCAACCAGTCCGCGTCACGATGGGTGATGTCTAGAAACGCGTTGTGTTCTTCGGTGCCCTTTTGAGTCTCGCAAAACACGGCCCTGGCCACAATGTCTCGCGGTGCCAGCTCTCCATTCGGATGGTAATCACGAGCAAAGGCACGGCCAGTGGCATCACGCAATACGGCCCCTTCTCCACGCAAGGCTTCGGTCAATAAGAACCGCGCCTCATTTGGCACAAACAGCGACGTAGGATGAAATTGTACGTACTCCAAATCGGAAGTGATCCCGTGCTTGCTTTCGTTGTACAATTGATTTTCCAACCGTAGAGCTAAACCCACACTTGATCCTAATGCATTGAATCCAAGAGGATTTGTAGAGTGCTGATAAATTCCTGCTAGGCCCCCGCTTGCCAGTACAACTCCATGAGTGGCGTAGAAGTTAGAGAGATTGTTCGTTTGTTTGTTCAGAACTTGAGCACCAATAACCAGTGCGTTCGCGTTATTTGAATGGTCATTTCCGTGTATCAAGTCAGTTACAACAGCATCGCCAACAAAATCAATAAGGGGATGATTACCAGCAGCCTTAGTGATGTGTGTCGTGATGGCTTTCCCAGTACAATCAGCGTGGTGGATGATTCGAGGCGCAGCATGAGAGGCCTCTAAAGTAAAGAAACAGATTATGGCCAATCGAATTTAGTCAATAATGAAGTTTGACCAAGGCAATCATTTCATGACAAACTATAACTCACCAAGGCAAAGACTCAAGACGTCCACATCAGCAGCGCGATCGAAGGGCACAACGCACCCCATGTTTACACCATTAGACACAACACCATCATGATTCATCCCCCCATCCCTCTTACCCAGCAACAACTCTCTTACCCTAGACGGTCCCTCACACGCCAACTTCCAAGCAGCATCTTCATTCCAATGAATATTGGTAGTATTGCACTTTTTGCCAAGTACACCATTTGATTTATTAAGAACCAAATTGCCTGCATATGAACCTTCCTCCAACTCTACATTGCGTTGCAATTTATCCAAGTATCCAGAGGCAACTCGAATATCTTCCACTAGACTCAAACTTGTATCCAACAAGTCACTCTTATCAGTTTTCAATTGATAATTCTTGTAGATAATCCCACCCTGAGCCCAGTAAGAATTGCAATCTTCTTTATTGCTACCCGCGTGTAGAACTGTGACAGGAATACCATTTCGTGCCGCCGTCAAGGCTGTAGCACAACCAGCCACGCCCGATCCGAGGACCAGTAGTCGCTCGTGCTTCGTGTTTGAGGAGTTGTAACGAACTTGATTTCTTGAACTGTTCACATAACCTGCGCCAATACTACCTGCCAAAGTATAACTCTTGCTGAGGTTATCTTTACATCTTACATCACCTACATAGGAACTCCATCGAATGCCACCGCTGCAGGTTGCGCGGGGTGTCATTCGATGGATGGGGGAAAGTAGTTTGGACATGAAGTTTGTTATTGGTGCATGTATGCTGTTTATGTGCATTAGGGACGGAGAGGGACGGTTAGAGAAGATTAAAGTGTGAAGCCACAAGTATTGTTGATTAGGCGTCCTCGACATGACATTTCATCAAAGAAGACCAAATCCAAGAACGTATTAGCGTATCGATCGATCGATCGATCTCTTGATCCAAGTTTGATCTTCTTCTTCGGGCTATAGTGCAGCTGCTGTCCCTGCCAATTAGGATGCATCGCAGATCGCAGATCGAAATCAATCGAGATCAGACGTCCAAAAAGCTCTCACCTTGCACAAACAATTTCAGATGGGTGGTGGTCGGACGTCTCTCAGGTGTAGATGTATGCAACGCCAACGCCAACGCCAACGCAGAAAAGAGAGAGGAGGAGGGAAGAGGGATAGGGGGAAGGCTTTCAACAGCTCAAAACCTGTCATGTTTGAAAACATCTAATAAGAAGAGCACAATCTACTTCAATAAATCTAAACTAAGTTAAGAATTTTAAAGGTACTAGTCTAAGCCAACAAATCTTTTCAAAGTTCAAGAATCAAGAAGTGTTCTCAAAAGATACCAAGCACTGGGTATCTCTCTAGTGACTTAATGACAGATTAGGGGGCACATGTTCTGTCTTTTAATACAGCAATGGGTTGCAGTGTTAGCCCACTCCTCTCTACACTAAAAAGACTAGAGCTCTGTCCCATCCCGTTGACATTCCTGGGATTCGGTTATCAACTCTTCTTTATTCCCAGGATCTTGGGACAGATCAGGATAGCTAGATACTTTACCTACGCATCGGCTTCGCACGCTCACAAATAAGGGTGGTTCACCTGTGAATGGTGGGCAGCATTGAGGCAGTGTTGGGTACTATAAATGTACATATAAATGTACATAACTCAGCAAGTTTATGGCCGATTCTTATGAGATCAAGCATGCTAATCTCTTCATTTAGAGCGTTATCAAGCTAAATGCCAAGTTTTAGAACCATTGGTTGGTTGTGGTCGAGTGGTGGGGGCTATTTCAGCCATGGTCCTGCTATAGACAGTGACAAGTGTGGTGATTGTGTAAATAGGTTGTAACTAATAATTAATGAGCTATTTCTATCAACTCAACTCACTTTGTAAACTGTAACAAATCATCAACTTCATATTTGAAGTTGCATCTGAAAACTGAAAGCTTCACTGGATAACACCGCTCTAAGGAAATCTAACACACCCTTGCAGTGAGCTTTCTTCTCTGATAAAGGTATTTTTCTTCAATAAACGTTGAACGAGAAGATGCACATCACATCGTCAGTGAGGGCTTACCGCTTCGCTGCTGCTGCTGCTTTGCACTTGCGTAGATAAGGTGTGAGGATTTCTTTCCTCATGTTGTGATGATGGGAGGCTGGATGGTGTTTTGTTCAGTAGTCCCCCCTTTGCAACGATCCCTGCCTCCAGTAAAATCTAAACTGCATCTGATTTACAGCTCTGTCGCATAGCAAATTTCCATTGGCATTGGAACCTCATGTCCATTGCCTTGGTGCGTTTGATCCATACACATGAGTTAATAATTCCGCCGGCGGTCAAATTGTCTGTTTGCACAGGAGTTGGGGGCTGGGGATGACCCATCCCCTCGAGAATATTTCTCTCCTCAACTCCTTTGCGTGCATTTGTGTATAATGAACCAATTTAAGCCTCGGCAGCACTCGACATTACTGATTTGGCATTTGATAACAGTGGTCAGAGTAGGTCATTTTGACCCAATTGGTCAGTGCCACCAATGGCTTATATACTGAGGTTTAAAATGAAAGGCATGAGATTCAAACGATTGGATACCTTTTTGATAAAAGATACCTCCTTAATGAGAG
>JALLPI010001240.1:0-10931 GCA_036939935.1 Cyclotella atomus
AAACCGAAAAATGATTAAGGCTCGGACAGGTATTCAGGTGTGGGGGAGGTGGACTGGACCTTTACATAAAACCGGGTTCCACAGCCACCCGCGGTAGCGCCCCTACCGAGTAGATTCGATCATGCCTTAGCATTATCTTAATCTCAGCCTTGATGTGAGAGGAGCCCTTAGCCTCAAAATTCAGTGCCCGGCACTGCGACTTGAGGTCAATTCGTCATGGCACCACTTTTGTATCTCCCATCCTCTGTTCCGGTCAGTGCTCTTACAACATTCGCGCCAGTGTCAAGCTACCTACTCCCAACTCTCCTGTGGTTCATTCCACTGTGCCAATGTTCAACCCGGCGCTTCACCGCCGCACTTTCCTGGAGCTGATCAGAGCTCTACCGAATCAATCTCTATGGGAGAACTTTGTGGTTGACAGGGACGGCAGCTGGATTTATGATGATCTTCTCACAAACGTGCTTGTGATGATGAATGATGGTTTGTATGATGAGATGGCTGCCAAGAATGTCTGCTCTTGTGCTGCAATGATCAAACATTCTGTCACGCGACAGAGAGCCTCGGTTTCATGGGTTGAGAATCGTGATCGGTTCTCTGCTGATAACTATCGCGATGAGATTCTTGACGGAATGGCTCTCCAGCTTATCCTCCGTGCTGCATGTGACGGGAAGTATAAGCCCTTCAATGAGGCCATTATTGTCACTGGTGTATCATGGCAACCACCCCTGGCGCCCGCTGCCGGCAATTCAGGCCCAAGCGGACATTCTCAGGTACTACAAACAGCTGGTTCGTAGGTTTAAATGCAAGATGTATCACAATCATGGCCACTTTGATCAACACCTGACTTTTGAGGAGATGACTCCCCTGGAGTGGCTGAATTGTGACTGTGATAAGCTGGTGGGTGAGGCGTTATCAGATGCACTCGAACATCAGCACTTTATTGATTGAGTGTTGCCTGATGAGGATCTAATGGTCCTGTTGGACGGTAGCAAAGTCTCTGGCTCATACAAGAAGACAAACACACGGGACTGGGGAGATAAACAGGCAAGGCTACATTATCATGAGAATGGGATTATTCCTCTTGACTTATTTGATGAGATCTATTGGGATGGCGTTGAAAAGGTCCTTGGGCGATGCCCAGAAATGTTTTCTGTCTGGGCCACCAGTCTCGGGGTTCAATGGCAACAACCATCTTCTCCACAACATCAATGGCATTACGGTTGATGTGTCTGTCCAAACTGTGGCTGCCATCCTGAACGTGCCTCTCATGTCGTCTTCTGCCCAGATTTGGTGAGAACACAAGTGTTCAACTCCTCTGTTGACAAGCTCAGTGAACGGCTGGCCTCGCAACACACGGCTCCAGAGCTAACAATCCTTCTGTCAACCTATCTCCTTGGCCACGGCAACCTGCGTGTGTCGTCCTTGTATTCTCAGATATCACGGTACCATCAGCTTGCCTCCATCTCTATGGTTGACGATCTCGGCATTCTGGTGAACATTATGGAAGGGTGTATTCCGAACCTTTTCTACTCCACCCATGTGGACGACATTCAGCAACTTCGGCTGCGTAAGCATGCTGGTCAATGGTGCAACGGCCTCATCTTGCAGCTCCTTCAAATCACTCATCGCCAATGGACTTTTCGTAATGGGACAGTTCCTCACAGCAGCCCAGCAGCGTGCTCTGGCTAACAAGTGTAAGGCTCTGCTATGGACCGTTCCTTCCACTCTCCTCTTGGAAGATAGGTACCTCCTGGACGTAGATTTCAAAGAGAAGAGCTTGGAGAAGCGTCTGCATCCTCCCGTCAAATGTGGCTGGCTGAAATGTATGCTGCTTGGTGTGCAGCACGTTACACGGATGGGGATTATACGGATGTCATTCTGGAGGAACCACAACTTGATGCTCCTGTTGATACGGAGGGCAGTATCAGGTTCCGACGCTGTCGTCGGCGACAGTGCGGTCTGATTGACCCCTCTGTAGGTTCAAGTTCCCAGGATAGGAAGAGGATAAACCCCTTATGGCCCAGGCTGTTGCTCTGCGTGCGTGGAAAAGAAAGGCAGTTGTCCGTTGCTCTATTGTGTAAGTGTAAGGTAGTTAACGATTTACAAGGTTGGATATTGGATATTAGATTTGAATAGATGGTGTATTCACGTGATTTGAAAGCAACAAAAAATGCTCTGGCAGATTATTGCCATTTT
This sequence comes from Cyclotella atomus, assembly GCA_036939935.1. Lineage (NCBI taxonomy): Eukaryota > Bacillariophyta > Thalassiosirophyceae > Thalassiosirales > Thalassiosiraceae > Cyclotella > Cyclotella atomus. The sequence goes on from JALLPI010001240.1 coordinate 2,197, forward strand.
TGGCTCCATTCACGGCCTTTATGTAGACTATGGTAGAGGTGTCTTACTCTTGATGTTCGTGGGCCTTACGTGGGCTTATTAGTTGACACTTTGAAGCAACGTGGGCTTGACCTAACGTTCCACTTTCCGCGTCACCTAAAACACTCTCTGATTTTACCTAGAGAGAGTTGACAGTGTTGATCCGTGATGGATTAAAGTTATCATCAATAAACACCAGTCCATCCATCTCTCTCCAGAGCACAGAAACATATCTCAAGACTTGCAAATACATATTCATATTTACCATAACCATGAATCCACCCCGTCACCAAGGCCGCATCCACCGCCTCCACTTCACCTGCTCCGCCCCCCTCCCCCACGGCACCTCCCTCCGCATCACATCCACTATCCGCCCCCCACCTCCCAACGAGGCACTCGACGGCGGCGACGTCGACGATCGATCCGTCTCCTCCCAAATCTTCACCGGGATTGACGAAACGACCAATCTGGCCAAGATGCACAATCGGTTACTGCACAACACGGTCGAGATGTACACCTCTCCCGAAATGTACCCAATTTGGAAGACGAAAAAGCCAGTGGTCGTGATTGACGACGGTTCCTTGGACTCGCCAGGTTCGGAACTGATCCACAGGTATCGCTATGTGGCCGTTACTCCGGGTGCTACCATCGATTGGGATTTGTGCACCAAACGAGACGTTGATGACGACTTGTCTTCCACCAGAAATACTTCCGCCACGACTCCTCCCGGTAGCGATGACGAAAAAGAGGATACACATATGGAAGATGGGATGGAGAATGTGTTGAGTTATGAAGAGGAGGCGATGGATGTAGATCATGATGAGGGCTACAGTTTCCCTCCCGTTTTGTACGAGAATCCGGCGGATGCGGCGGTCAATAAACCTGAAGATGCTTCAGATGCGGGGGAGAGTTCGGGTGAAAATAAGGACGAGAAGAAGGGGCATCATAAACGAACTCACAGTTTGTTCGATGCTCAGGGTAATCCTATTGTTTTGCCGACTTGTCACGTGAATGATGAACCAGTAGAACCGACAAGCAGTGCTCCTGTGAGTACTGCCAGTTTTTCATCGTACACCTCCGACAATCGACCCACGGTGGTCTTGACTTGGGAAGCGGTCAGTTCCCTCCCGTATCGAACTCGTTCGTTGGATGTCACACATGACACAACAGTCGATATTGACATTGTCGACACTTGGAATTGTGGTTCCGACCCCTCCTTTGCAACCTATTGGAAAGCCAAGGCGGAAAGCACTAATTCTGGTGTCATGACCGATACTACCGTGACTCAAGATGGGGTCGATGTCATGGAGAATAACGAAGATGATGATCCCATGGATTCCACCGATTCTCATTCTCAACGCGAATCCATCTATATCGTGTGTTACCATTTGCCGGTCATTTTAACCAAGGATGCTAACAACGGACAATGGACCGCATGCTGGTCTGAGTCCCTTATTGCCAAGTCCGAAATTCAGAGTGTATCATCAACACGTAAGACTGTCTGGGTGGGGACCGTATCCAACATTCCCCAAGAATATCTCAAGGACGAAGCGGAGCAGAATGCCATTCGAGCCGTGTTACAAACTATGGATTGCATCCCCATCTTTTTCACAGAAGAAAAGTACGAATCGGTCATTGAATTCATGTACTTGGGATTCTGCAAGCAGGTACTCTGGCCTTCGTTTCATAATGTGGATTTGCTCGATTTGGCCACGAATGGATGGGGACAAAGGCAGAGGAATACGAGGGCGGATCCTGTACAGGCTTGTGCGTTGGCTGCGGCTGAGGCTAGAGAGAGGAAGAGGAGTGGGAGTATTGGTGGTGTTTCTGGTAGTCCTGGTGAAGGTGATGGTCAGAAGTTGAGGAGTGATTGGGATCAGGTACGGTTGATTGAATTGATTCGCTTGAACCTTACCTTGCTATTGCTCTGTATCTAAAGCTTCTTACCATTCATTTACTCAGGGTCGCTTGGACAGATGGTGGGAAGCCTATCAAACAGTCAACCGTAGATTTAGCGAAGTGGTTGCAGAGCTAGTCTCAGGACAGGATACTGTATGGGTCCACGATTATCATTTGGCTCTAGTGCCCCGCATGCTACGAAAGGCTCGCAACGAGACAGGCATGGATGATATTAAAACGAATGACATGGCCAAAGAAGAAATGGTAAAAATTGTCTTTTTCTTCCACGTGCCCTTCCCCACCAGTCAAGTTTTTCGTGAGTTGGAACACGGAGAGGCTTTGTTGGAGGGTATGTTAAATGCCGATGTCATTGGGTTCCATGCATTTGATCACGCTCGCCACTTTTTGAATGCTGCAAAGCGAATCTTGGGTCTAAGCCATGAGAGTTTGGTGGGAGGTTTGATTGGAGTGCGTCACCGTGGCACCAAGGTTTTGGTTACTGTAAGCAATGTCAGTGTTGAAACTGATATCATTGATGCGTTGCTTGAGTTCCCAAGTGTGAAAGAGGATGCTGCGGCTCTCCAGAAGAAGCACAACGGACGTACAATCATAGCTGGTATTGATGTAGCACAACGTCTTTCGGGCATTAGCTTGAAGTTGGAGGCTTTTGAGCGGTTGCTCACAGACTATCCAGTGTGGCAAGCTAAGGTTGTGTTGTTACAACGTTGTTTGATTCCTGGCAACCGTAGGGTGGATGAAGCTGACACTCTCAGAGAGGTACGGGCTTTAGTACAAAGGATCAAGGCGACATTTGGAGAAGGAGGTAAGCCACTCGGTAGACTCCCGATCTATTTTGGCGCTTACATTTCTCACTTGTGCCATGATCGCAGTAATTGATTATGAGGAGCAGGTTGGCAGTGTCCTCCCAATTGATCAACGACTTGCCATTTGGACATCTTCACAAGTGCTTATGCACATGCCCATTCGTGAAGGTTTGAACTTGTGTCCTCCTGAATTTGTCTACGCAAGAAAAGAACCTGCCAGTCCCGGTGTTGTCATTGCGTCAGAATTTGCCGCAGTTAGCTCGATCTTAAATGGGGCTTTGCGTGTGAACCCTTGGGATGTCCAAATGAGCGTGACATGCATTGACTCTGCTCTCTCCATGTCACCAAGTGAGCTTGATGCTAGAAGAGGTCGTGATATTGACTTTGTGTCAACATGTCCATCTGGATTGTGGACCAGAAATGTGTTGAGAGATTTGAACGATGCTACACAGGAAGACTCCAGCAAAAGAGAAGCAATTGGTAGCTCTCCCGAGGCACTTGAGCACGAATTGTCAATCGAAAAGCTTGACCTACTATCACTCGAGTCAGCGTACAAAATGTCAAAGAAGAGAGTGATCATCATTGACTTCAACGGAACATTGGTTGTGAAAGAGCCGGCAGGAAAATATTTGAAGCGAGAGATTCTTGGCACGTCAGGCTTCAAACCATCAGTTATTGCAGCTGAAGCCTTAGGCAAGCTCTGCAAGGACCCAAGCAATGTAATTTATGTGGTATCTGGTGACTCTCAACAAAACCTGGAGGTGGCCGTTGGAAATATTGCTGGACTTGGCCTTGCTGCAAGTAATGGAGCGTGCTATGCTGATCCGGGCGAGCGTAAATGGACGTACCTCAACTTTGGTGTCGATTGGCAGGCGGTTCACAAGGTTAGTACAGATCGTCTTTTTCTCTTCAAAAAACATTGATATTGCTGTAACAGGTGTGTAAATCGTTCTTTAGGCTGCCATGCCCATCATTTCGAAGTTCACTGCCAGATCGAACGGCTCGTTTGTAAAGCTGACACATTCAAGCATCGGATGGTCGTATTATTCATGTGATCCAGAATGGGGATCACTTCAAGCTTCTCACTTGGTTATGGAATTGACCGAGGCGCTAGCGGCTTTTGACGTCAGGTTTGTTGCACTGAAGGGAATCGTTGAGGTTGTGCCTAGGAAACTCAATAAGGGTCATATTGTCAAGAGGATTCTAGACGATGTGCATGCTCGTACTGGAGGGGTTGATTTTGTGCTTTGCATGGGTGATGACATCGCGGACGAGAAGATGTTCATGGTGAGCCTGTTAACATATTCCGCTTGTTGATATGTCTACTGTGTGCTAACATTCTATATTCATGATACAATCCAGTCTGTCTCTAAGTTCTCTGGAGAAAACCAAAATACATTCGCATTCAATGTGGCAGTGGGCAAGAAGCCAACCAATGCCTCTTTTTATGTTGACGATGCATCTTCTGTCACCGATGTTCTTGTTAAGTTGACCGGAGAAGAAATCATGACACGAATGAATTCAGATGATACTTCCCCAACAGATGAATACTTTTCTTAGCTTAAGCACATGTCAACAATATTAGGGGTGCGATGCAAATATTAAGATCTTGAATAAGCTTTGGTCTTCAATGCATTAGTATGTTGTTAAGTTGTTGTTAGTAATAGCTCTTAGCTTTCTCCATATTCTCAAGCATGTTCTTTTCGATCTCAGCTAAATCTAATGGTGGGGGAGAATCGGATCTCAACCCTAACAAATCGGATTCTTCATCATATCCTCTGTCATCTAATTGTAAATCACCGTTCGGTTCTTCCTCGTATTTGCCCATTGAAGCTTTGTCATCATTCTGACTTCCGTGAGTTTGTTGTAAGTCTTGTGCGTTGCTTTTCGAGGACTCACTAGCCTGATCAGAAAATGCATCAACCGAGGGAGGCTGCAGTGCATCGAAGAATGCGTCATCTGAAACATCATTATCACCATCCGTATCAAACAGATTCTCAATTGCAGCAACACTTTTGTTTGTAGCTTGGACTTGAATTGGTTCAGACTTCGTTTTCTTACTGAAGAGCTTTTTTGTCCCATGAAAGAACTTATTAGCCTGCTCCTTCAGCCCGGCACCTCCATCTTCCACATCAAACAGTCTTTCATCATGACTTTTATCTTCCAGCTCTTCACCCTCTCCATATTCCAGCTCTGCGGCAGCAGACGCGTCGTCGTTATCCCAATTTGACAATTCTACCCCCTCGTTAAAATCAAGAGCACCTGAACTTTCTTCATCCCAGCTCCCCACGCTACGGTCGGCACTACTATCCCATATCCCCATCCCGTCAGGGTTCATTTTATCCCTCTGATCGAACCACTTCCCCAAACTTTTTGGATCCATTGCCACGGGAACATTGGTATATGCTCGCTTATGCTTCAACTGCAAACGTTTCCATCGAGCTTCAACTACTCTATCATCCGGCAATATTCCACATCGGACGCAGGAATACCAGCATAGTTTGTGGAGGCAAATGGCGCAGATGCAAAAGAGCAACGCAAAGGAGAATCCACGTAATATATCATCTAGTATAGTATCTGCTGGTTTGTCGTCTGAGTGATGAGTTGTACTATTGAACAGTTTGTTGTGTATATGCTCAGGTTTGTCGTGTCCACCATTCAGATCATCGAGTTTACTAATAGCCTCCTTTTGATCTGGCTGCATTGGTTTGTCAGTGCCAACTGGAGCATCAGAACCATTGAATGTTGACTCATTGTTAACAGCTGCAGATTCATCAATCTCTCCAATGTCATCATCATCATCTTCATCATGCTGGATCGGCATTCCATTGCTATCGAAGAATAATTCATCATCATCTCCCGTCAGGTGCTTGTCATTAAGTTGCCTCGTGCTGTGCCGTCGTTTCGTCTTCCAATTTTTGTACTGTTCCTGTGCCTGCACATCTGTAAGCTCGGCGCCATGTTGCACGTGTCGAGGGTGCACATATAGCGAGGAGGCAATAACAACAGCATTGACAAAGCAGAATACCCATAACGACAAAGTATTATTCATGACAACAAAAATACTTTGAGACCAGAGACCACGCCACGCACGTGTCCTACTTTCAGATAATACCATAGGTTGTGTTGGCGGGCGGGAAAGGCTAGAGGCCTAATGCTGTGAAGTACCATAGATAAAAGCAGTACCATACCAACCTACGTTTCTGGATGGGTTCGGTTCTAACTCTCTCTTGATATTTGATCGTCAAGCCAATTAGAGGGATTACGCTCTCATCAATATACATACACACTGTAGAAGGTAGATGATTTACACCCTCATCTCGTCTCAGCTTGCCGCAGTCTTGAATTCCAGAGGGCGACAGTAACTGGCAGTGGGATCAAGACGAAGTGAATTGCATGCATTGCACTTCCATTCAGGAGGAATTGACTTATAAGAAATAGTAATACGTGTAGAAGTCTAAAACGATAGTTCTGTTACAATAAGTGATAATACTGCTGCATCTAGCCTAGAGAGAGATCACTGTTTGACACAGTAACTTCACTTCATCTCAAATGAATCCAAGAAGTACCCAAACAGATCATCGGGCAAATCGGACCCATCGCTATTTTTGATAGGCATCTCCTGTTCTAAACTAGCCATGAACTCGGGATCATTAAACAAGTCTGCCAAGGCATCATCAGGATGGCATTCTGTGGATAATCTTCTCTGTCTTTCAACCTTCATCTCTTGAGTATTGCCGGCCAAACTTTCGGTCAACGCGGCAGAGGCATCTTTGCCGTGGATCATGGCCTTCCTTGCCGCCGGGATGGAATAGAACATGAATGGATCTTGGGTCTTGAGGGCAGAGCGCTCTGAGCTCGATAGGGCAGCAACGTCCATTGTTCTTGAGGGGGCGTCGGTAAAGGTTGGCTGGATGGTGTCGTTGTTGGAGCAGGATCTCAGGCAGTGATTCTTACAGGGTTGATTGGATGATTGGTTTGGGCGACACATGATGGTTGTTTTGTTTGTTGATTGACTGGGATCTTGCTCGGATGAAGAGCTGTCTCTATTGGAATGAAAAAAATGAAAAAAGAATGAAAATGTTGAGGGGTGGTGAGTTCGACAGTAACGCGAGAAAAGTGCTCCAGCCCAAGAAGTCATCTCAGAGAAGCAAAAACGCTTTGGAGAACTGTTCACAAAGAACACCAATGAAGTTCATTGAATATAGAAGATCACGGAAGGAACATGAAAGATTTTTCCCCGCTTCAATACCTATTCATTTGCTCCGACATGCTGCTTCTCTATATTGCATGCAGTTTCCGAAAAGTAGACGCAGATTCATTTTGGTTCTTTTTTGCACAGGTGACCTCACAATTCTGAAATGACTTCAATAATGACCTTCATCTGTAGAGTCCTTGAATGACCTCTCTCAATGTGAGATGTCCTTCTCAATTATCATGTTATCTATCCACTCTCTCTACGTACTTACCATATATTATCTCTCTAGAGTGAGGACCAGCCGTCCCCCCTTTCGATAGTAGCACAATTTTGACTAATTTAATTGTTGCTGCAGAACAATTCATTCATACATCAATCAAACACAATCAACCAACTTGAGCAAACATCATCATTGATAGCGATACCGTACGTTTGGGGGGAATTGACCACATTCAAATTGGGTGGCGCTTATTCTCAGCAATCACTGGTGCGATTTTCATCGCGATTGTTGCGCGGAGTCCTTGAGTGTCTGAACCGCTCCACGCAACTCTCGGAATGAAAATCGCGCCGGTGGTTGCAGAGAATAAGTGCTGCCCAATTTTTGCATCAGTTGTGGATTGGAAATTTTGAGAAATTTAATTAGTAACTTTAACTAGTAAACACCGCAAGACCCCCAATCTTCCGACCTCCGCATCTCAGCTGAACTGACATCCAGAATAAACCCCCAACTGCAAACTACCCTCATTTTCACTGATTTTTGCAATGGCAATGGGGCCATTGGTTCGACAAAAAATTTGGTCACCTCTGACCCACTTGTCAGCCCGGGGCAAATGTACAGTAGTATATGCGGTCATTGTTGGAAAAAGACAGGTGGAATGAAAACGAAAGACAAACAGCCAGCTTGTGGAATAGGAGGAAGATACGGCTCACTCTGGCTACTCCCACAATGAGAGAGGAGAGGAAATTCAAGTGAAGGGTGAAGTTCATCGGTGCGAGAGAAAGAAAGTGAGAGAAAGAAGTGGGGCAATATTGTAGATATGGACATACTTAACCCTTCGGCTTCATTAAAATTGTGTCAGTTATTGTGTGTGAACTCTCACTAAAACGGCGCCTGATGTGATAATTATTCAAATGGCCAATGTTGTTACAATTCTGTAGACAGTAGGATGTTCTAAATTTTAATTTTAATGCCAACCAATGCAATGATGCCAAAGTGCCCATTTCATTGGTTTTGATTTGCTTTTTACTTCTGCCGAGCTTTAGATAAAGCTGTGCTTCAGCTCTTAATTTCTACTTTTTATTGCTTTTCAAATCATCATCACATCTACCTACTTTTGCAACACTACAGTAGCTAGTCTACGCCACGCTCAATCAGCCTACGGCACAAGTAGATTGTTATACATCATTATGTCACTGTAGAGCCCCTGCACAAAGCTAATATTCCCCTGGCTCCACCTAATCACTCCACTGTCTTCACTCCACATAATCTGTTGTGCATGGTAAGTACTTATTGAAAGGATGGACACTGTTGCAGACATTCGTATGTCTGTCTACACCAAATTTATGTGCCGCTTATAAGTAGATATTGATTGCAAATTTGAATCTTCAAATTTGCAGATGTCAAATATCTGCGACTTTTCAGTTTTAAGCATCTGACCTTCATCCACAAAGCCCACAAATGACCTTCGAATTTGCCTGTAACAATTTGTCTTTTGAACATAGTACAGGGCAACATGATGGAAAAAAGTGAAGTATGAGAAAGTGTTGGTAGGTGGAAGATTTGGCTTGCTGGCCAT
>JALLPI010001241.1:0-11184 GCA_036939935.1 Cyclotella atomus
TTGTAAAGAATTACACCAGATAATGGATTTTAAGTACATCCCAATGTCACAGCAAGATGACTATACACTTTATTTCCACTTCTCACTTCGAAAGGTACTCATCCAGCTCTATTTATTTCATTCTTTGTGAGAAACGAAGCGGCAGCGGAAGTGATTTGGGATGGATCGTCTTACCAGCCGGTAATATAATCCCCTATCCACACCACGGATAATAACTTGAGTTCAAAACCAGTGCATCAATGACAGAGCGGACTATGGACGATTCGACAGCAACAATAACTTCTCAAAAAGAAGAAGCGCATTGGAGTTCTTTCCGCATTGCAGTAGCATCTTTACAGACACAATTGCAGAACAATATGTTGCGAGGGAAGTCGCAAGATGAGGAATGTGCAACACCAAGGTTCGATTTTAGTGGCATAGTAAATAACATTGGTTCAAGTGATTGTAACAGCACGAAATCATCAATGATGGTTTCTCCTCTACACGAAGATACTAATGCATCACAAACTGCTGCTTCTAGAGTTGCATCTGAGGCACTATCAGTCGCTGAACAACAATTGGCAGATGTGAGACTTCAATTGGCATTGGCAGAGGCAGAACGAGATGAACTCGAGTTTGAATTATTGCAATCGAAAAAATAAGCGTATGCTTAATTAATCCTTTGCAGCTATGTGCCTGGTTATAATATTGTGATAATGATATCAACTATCAACGCTTTCAGTAAGATAGAACTCTATCGAGTCATAGGATTGCTCATGCCATAATTGATACATCAGTAAGATAATTGTGTTGCCTGCATAGTATGATTCAGTCACCACCTGCAAATATAGGAAAGACCACACTGCGGTCATTATTGCTGACCAGTAATCCATCTCCAACTCCTCTTATACCACTTATTTCTCTCATCCCTCTCACGCTTTCTCCGTGCCAAAATCTCCTCTGGCCTTTCTATCCTTTTTGTGTTGTCAAAATCTTGTGATTTGATGCGTTTGTTTAACTTCTCCATCATCTGATCTTTCTCTGCATCTAACCTTGCTTGCCTCTCCGATCTAGAAAAGGAATTAGAGTTTGAGATTGATGAACGAAGTACTTATGATATATACAAGGAGCAGCAGCAGCAGCAGCAGCAGCAACGACAACAAGATGTATATTATCTGCAATCAGTAACACAATAAAACAGAGATACAGCAGTCAACAACATTATCTCATGCATAGAACAACGAATTGCACTCACTTGCTAATAAGTCCCTTTGATTTATCTCTCTCCAAATTCTTCCCCTCCACGGCACTTTTCAATACATACGATGCACCAACACTAAACAGAAGAAATGGCAGGCCTGCCTTTACAAAGAGATGAAAGTTCGATGGCTGAAGTGTTGACTTCGCACCACCGGTCACTGGTTTCTTGCCAGCCTGGACGAATTTATATTGTTTGAGCGCTTCTGCTGCAGATGGATTTGATGACGTGCTCATGGTTCAAGAGAGTACAGACGGGAGAAAGGGAGGAAAGAGGAAAGAGGAAATGAAGAGAGACCAATTCCGAAGTTCGGACAGGGAAAAGAATAACAAAAATCATGGCATCGCGAGACGGCCTCTCATCAATCTCATCAGAACCGAAGACGGACAACAGAACGAAGACGAAGAATGCAATCAAAACGAGCTTGATAACTCCATCTTTTACTTCATAACATAACTGAAGTCGAGACGAAAACGATATGATGAGAAGTAGCACGTTCTTGAGACAAAGCGCTAGAATTAGCAAATCAAAATGCTTTCCCGGCGTTGCGGCCCTAACTCTAAATTCACTTGCTCCTTCGCTAACAGCCCGGCGGGAGAACTATTTGCAAGGACGCCATGTACAAATGCAATTGCCGACGAGACGTGACATTCATCATCATAGAAGTACACCTCTGTCAAAAGTGTGCAGCGATGCCAAAATGGCTTTTCAGCTCTCTGGGCTGAAAGATGGTGATACTGTTGCAGTAGGTACGTTATGGCAGTAGTGGTGGTTTGCTTATGCATTGAATTTTATTCTCCCAATAGCCATGCTGCATTGTAGGTGGTTTTGGAACAGGAGGAACACCTGGTGAGATCTATCTCATTATACCTTTCTATGAGTTGTATAGTCGTTTGATGTCGGCTAATCACAAGTACTGCTTCATTCAGAAACTCTTCTGAATGAATTATCTAGAGATGGACCTGGCAATCTAACAATCGCATCCCTAACTGCCGGAATTGATTCCTATGGACTGGGAAAGTTATATGAATCTGGAAAAGTAAAGAGAATGATTGGATCATATGTTGGAGAAAACAAGGTGCGGCAGTGCTGCAGAAACTATCGATTGCTTTGTGTTTGAAAGTGCTAGTCTAAACCACTTTTCTGCAGAACTTTGAACGCATGTTCTTCACTGGCGAGCTTGAAGTTGAGCTGGTACCACAGGGTACAATAGCTGCTCGCCTTCGTGCAGCTGGCTCTGGCATGCCAGCAATTTTTACACCTGCTGGGGCAGGAACTATGTATGCCAATGGAGGCATACCTCTCAAATATGCCAATGATGGATCAGTCGAAGAGGTCACGCTGCCTCGACCAACTCAGATTTTCGATGGAAAAGAGTACGTGATGGAATATGCACTGAAGCCCGATATCAGTTTGGTCAAGGCTTACAAAGCTGACACAAGAGGCAATTTGGTCTTTCGAGGAACGAGTCAGAATGCAAACCCAGACTGTGCGGTAGCAGGAAAAGTGGTGCTCGCAGAGGCAGAAACTATCGTCGAAGCTGGCGAGCTGGATCCAGATGAGATACATCTCTCTGGAGTTTACGTGGATCATTTGATCCTAGCAACTGAGAATGAGAAACGAATCGAAAGGCTGAGAGAGTGGGATGGTGGCGACCTAGAAGTCACAGGGCCGCGTGTTAAAATAGCAAAGAGGGCTGCAAAAGAATTCAAAGATGGTATGTATGTGAACTTGGGTATCGGAATTCCCACATTGAGCAGCAATTACATTCCAAATGGAGTTCATATAGAGCTACAAGCAGAGAATGGTCTGATGGGAATTGGCCCATATCCAAATCCTTCTATTGGACAAGTCGTTGATAACGATTTCATCAATGCCTCCAAGGAGACAGTGACTGCGATCAAAGGATCGAGCACCTTCTCAAGTTCCGAAAGGTGAGCATTCTGATTTCCGATGAGTGAGATTTATCGACATTCAAACTACATCGTTATTTTGTTCTTCATTGTTAGTTTCTCTATGATTCGTGGAGGTCACATCGATCTGACTATACTTGGCGGAATGGAATGCTCGTCATCCGGAGACTTGGCTAGCTTCTTTATTCCTGGGAAGCTATTGAAAGTAAGTGTAAATAAGCATTGAACAAGGCGCACAGTTGTATCTTGACGCTCATCCATTAACAACTGTCAACAGGGCATGGGTGGAGCAATGGATCTCGTTTCATCTCCTAGCACCGTCATTGTTACGATGGAACATACGGCAAGGAATGGGTCACCAAAAATATTAGAGGAGTGCAGTCTTCCTCTCACCGGCAAAGGCGTCGTGGATAGAATCATAACTGAATTATGTGTGTTTGACTGTGACAAGAAAGGGCTCCGAAACGGAGGACTAACTTTGATAGAACTAGCATCAGGTGTTACTGTAGATGATGTGAGAGCCGCTACTGGCTGTTCATTTGATATTATTGATGGCGAGATACCTGCTATGGACAAGTGATTTAGCATTATTCGATACCTACCAGTCATTTTGAATTTGAGTCTGCAGCATGTATGGCTATCGTGAGCTTCTGCTAGATGCAGATTTACTATGTAGACGTAGATCATTCATGTGTTGAGCTGAATTTAGATCTGTGGCTTTCGATGTTTGGTGTGTGGGTAGCGTTGCTCTTAGTGTTCAGGTTAACAAGAAGAAGTATAAGTAAAAACTTGTACAGCGAAGGTCATTGAACTGCGCATCCTAGTTGATTTCGTGTCTTCTTATCTTAAAGTAGCTCCCAATTACGAGTTGGCTGAAATCTTTGCAAGGTGGACAAAGTCAACAATTTTGAAGTTCTCATTCGACTCCTTCAGAATAGCATCATTGCCATCAATACAGACAAGCTCGCCTTCTACACCGACATCAGCGCCTCCTGTCACAAGGACCATGTCATGCTCCTGGGGTGGTACCATTGATACGTCTCCATTTCTTACGGTAGCTGTAGTCTTATCTTCCAACTCAACCAATGCCATACTTCCATTGATCTCCTTAATGACAGCCTCAGCGTTATTTTGTTTAAGTTGAACACATACACGTTCCATAAACCAAACGGCAGTCTCTTCACCACCCTCAATTGTAGAGTCGACAACTCCTGAATCACCATGCATGTGACCATATCCCGTGGTTTCTTGCTTGATGGAGATGGAAGAATCCATTGTGCTTGCCGCGGGTGTCCACGTTGATCCTTGCTCACTAGCCGCCCCCCATCCAGATGCTAGGAGTAAGTTTGGGTCAGTCAGGAAAAACGATAAGGAAAAATGAACTATAGAAATGATTCTGCATACCAGTATTGATTGAAGAGTCCTCAAACGGGTTGTCTTCCTTGATGGAGCTACCCTGAGGTGACCAAGCATCGATTCCTGCATCCGCTTCGCGGTCAATTGAACCGCCGGGTCTCCAAATGTCATCAGAATTGCCAGTGTGTGAAGGAGTAGCAGAACCATAGCTGTCATGCATTGGAGTCGCTCCTCCATGCATGGGGGTTGCACCGCCATACATGGGTGTCTCACCTCCGTGATGCATTGGAGTGATTCCACCATTGAAAGCTGCCGTGGATGCCCCAGCCATGCCATTTGATCCATCACCATTATCAGTGGCCCCGAATTTATCTCCAATAACGTGGACACGTTCTTTTACCACCATGACTTTTTTCAATCTCGAATGAAGCTCAACCTGAACGTGGGTTGCAGTGGTATGAGAGACAGTGCCGAGATAGCCTTTCCATTGCCCTGCCTGAATCCGAACAGTTTTGCTCAAGAGACTGTCATTTCCCTCGCCGCCTTAGGGCACAAAGAGACAAAAAATCGTTCAGATGAAGTTGTAAGATATGAGTGAATCAGAAACGTGTTCTTACCACGCGTTGCCATGCTGTTGACCGTCCTCTGTGACTGAGGAGTACTGAACGGACTTTGAGAAGGGTCTCCTGCTCCACGACTTGTTTTGGTGCCTCCAGTCAGCACGCAACTCCTACTCCTTACAACAAATATCCCAGAATGCTCTGATCTGAATTGAGAATACAAAAACAGCTGGGCGCGGCTCATCCGTTTGATCGTTGCTACTTTTCCCTTATGAGGGCCCTCCACAATGGTTACAGAATCACCCTGTCTAATTTGATTTGCCTGAACATCTAGGGCAACGGCTCGGTTCGATGCGCTGTTACGTTTACCTCGGAGTTCTTCCGGCCTTGCTTCACGAGCAATGCCGTGGTTGTTGATAACAGTGAATTCCTCACGACCCACACGTACAATTACACCGACTTCATTAGCAGAGCCTCCTCCGCTTAGAACCACGAGATCGTGAAGTTCATAGCCAGCCAATTTGTCTTGACCAGATGCAATCTCCGCAGATTCTTGCAGCTGAGATGTACGCACTGGATTTGACAACAGAAACTGGTTAGAAAGTATTGGGCAAGAAACAGTGAGTTTCATATGAACGGTCACACCTGAAATTTCTTTGTGTGTCATATCTGTCAATACCACCGCAGTATTGTCGAATTCCGACCCTTCCTCCCCTTCCATCATCTCTACAGCCACAACAACACCAGTTTCATTAGCATACCGGCCATCGATTACTTTCACATGGGCGCCTACGGCGATAAACTTTCGAACTTGAGACATCAGAAACTCAACCTCATCCATCCCACCCAAGTCTGCGAGTGCCCCATCATTGTTGGGTCTAACTTTGACTGTTGTGCCATCTAAGCTTAGAATTTTTCCCTGCATACCGATGAGATCACCTTCAACCACTTCAATGGTATCACCGATCATGAGTCCTCTATCATTAGACCCTGAAGAAGCAAGACCGGTCTTGCCTTGCAGCTCGCTCAACTCATTCAATAGAGACCCAGCAATCTTTGATCCTTCGTTTTCTTCATCATCGTCTCCGTCATCATAACCACCCCCATCACCAGATTTAGATTTGCGTCGGAATCTTTGCAATTCGTCCAAAGTAGGAGGATCATCAGCTGTACAAGGCTTTACCACAGTTCCAATTGTCACTTCCTTCAAAAGGTACCCATCGCTATAATAATTTCCTTCAAAGAAATCACACATTACATCATTAAGCCCAGGGAAACGTTGTCTCATCAGGGTCTTTCCCATGCCTGCTATCTCTTGAGAGTTGAAGAACTTTTGAGCAGGTCGGACAGTACGTCTGCGTATTTTGGCTTCTTCAGGAGGCAAGTCACTGAGCGTTAAATCAATGCGCGGCACACATTGCACAACACACTTGAGGCCTGTCTCACGAACATGCTTGACAAGGGCAAGATCGCCTTTGAAGTGCCCACGAGTCATACGGACCCAATCATTCTTCTTGACGGGCACCTTCTTTGGAATCACAGTCATGACAGTGGTCATGTCTGAAATAGGAACCTTCACACTCGTGTACTGCATCAAGCCTCTCACTCCCTGAACTGCCTCCATCACGGCTGGCTCACTGTGACTTTCTACATAAATCTTTCCTTTAGTCTGCGCAACTACAACACTTGTAATCCCCAATGGTTTGCCCTGCTTGGCAAAAGCAATACATTTGTTCATTATTTGATACACCAACTCCTGCTCTTTGCCGGTAGGACAACTGAACATCCACAACCCCGGGTCAGTCACAGAAGGCACAAGAGATTGTTGCGAAACTGCGGTATAAGACGGGCCCTCCTCCATCCCTTCATCCTCATCACCCCTATCCATATCATCATCAGCCCCACTGACACCTGCACCAGATCTTCTCCTAGCACTATCACCCATATTAAACTTCCCCACCCTCCTTCTATCAACGATCCTCCTTTCCATCCTGTGCCTCTCTTCCAATTCACGCGCAATGCGCTCAACATCAGCATCATCTCTATCCCTATCATCACTCAACCCACTCAACAGCCCCCCTGCACGTTGGCGCCTCCTATCCTGCTGGGCAATAATAGCTTCTGCCTCCTCATCACGATACTCTTTACGGATATCCTCTTCGGTATAATGCTTACGTACCACATCATCCGGGTCACGGTCAGAATCATCATCCTCATCATCGTCGGAGGCTTCGGCTTCTTCGTCAAAGAAGGAGATTTTGGGCCTTTTCTTCTTGGACTTGGACTTTTTCGTGTCTTCCTCCTCCTCCTCTTCTTCTTCATCTTCCTCCTCTTCGTCATCATCTGAATCACGAGGTCGTTTGCTCACACCTGCTACTTTCTTTCTAGCTTGTTTGGGGGCCTCTTCTTCTTCCTCCTCCTCCTCTTCGGAGGACGAATCATCAGAAGNCTTTCTTTCTAGCTTGTTTGGGGGCCTCTTCTTCTTCCTCCTCCTCCTCTTCGGAGGACGAATCATCAGAAGACGAATCAAACAGGTGTTTGTCATTATCTTCATCGGAGCCAGAGGGGCGAAACATCTTGCCTCGCATCATTTTGCCCCCCATCATTTTACCACCTCTGATAAGTTGGGGGTAGGTGATTTGGGTTATTGATTTTTGTTTTGTGATGAGTTGATGGATGTGCAAAAAAGATATTGTGAGCAAATGAGGAATCGATTAATCACATCTCTGAGTGAACTCGAGAAAACGACCAGAAAAGCTGAAAAGAATCAAATCCAATCAATGTTGGACTGTAATCCAGATCACACTAGTAAGCAGCAAACCCTGAACACACACGTAGTGGGGCATATTTAAACCTCGCCTATCAATACCATTCAGCACCGAAAGACATTGCTGCATCTAACATCACGGCACAACTTACCCCATGAACCCCATGATTGGAAAGTTTCAGTCTATTTCAGTTGGTGATCGATCGCGTGCACTTGCAAATTATGATCCCAAAATGGTAGATTCAGGCTCAATTCAATATGGCAGCATCGAGCCTTTCTGTGATCCGTGGCGGTTCGACTGGTCAACTGTCTTGCCCCAAAATATCCTACGGGCACGGCAGCACGGCAGCCGCAAGCAAGGGCCGTCTGGTTGTGATGTGGTGGTGTGTGGGTTGTTGCGGGAGGTTGGTGTAACGATTCGCGAATCAGAGATAATTTTAGTAACAGGACCGAAGTTCGAATCCAAACCGAAACCAAGCCAAGCAAGCCTATGCTTCTCAAGCACAAACAAACAACCTACAGCGCCCATACTATAGCTCTAGCAAATTCTACGCGTAGCCTCAACTCTCTTATCTGCCTACTATCATGCTAGCTCCGCGAAGAATGTTCCTCGGCGAGCTGCCAACAATGCTACAGAAGAACCCAAGCACTGCGTATCAAACAGAACTGCGGCTCATGGGCAGAGTCACTCACGTCTCGCGAACATTTGTGGACAAGGCAACAGATGATTCGTCTGGGTGTGAATTTATAGAACAAGAAGATGTGATGATATTGGTAATAGACGATGGAACATCATCAGTGGATGTAGTGGCAACATCCAGTCAGCCTTACGTTGAAATTGGGCAGTTGGTAGACTGCATTGGCCATTTGCAATCAGTACCAGATTCCCAAGAATCTAAAGCCGTACCAAACAGTAAACAGCAAAGAAACTACTACCTGGAAGCAAAATCCATATCATTAGTTAACAACCCGCAAGAAGAAACATTACGTCAATTAGAGCTATCAAAACGAAGTGCAGAGTTGGACAATGCACAGAACAATAATATGCTCACCACATTTCAAAAGATATCAAAGAATCGAGTCATAGCCTCTCCTCATTTGGAAGAAAAACTCAACACCTTGCATCATTCAACGTTTCCATTTCCATCCATCACTCTTGATTCCGATGATGCCTTGAGGTACATCAAATATTCAGCACGGCACGGCGGGCTGGCAATGAATGAGCTGGAGACTTTGGTGGGGGCAACTGTGAATCGAGAAAAGAGGGCGGTTCGTGAGGCGGTAGAGAAGCTGCAAAGTTGTGGTATGGTTTATGTGAAGGAGGGGAAGTTGTTTCCTTTGTAGACGATGCAAGTCCATGAATATGGATTGCAGCAAGTCTTCACGGCCTACCAAATGAAGAGATCAGAGATGATGCATTATTGACAATTCAGTAAATCGTTTAGTTACCACCCCACATAAAAATAAAGCTATTCATTAGAAAAAATTAGCAGATTTTCCATTACACTGCTCATGCTTGCTGATTGTTTAAATTACCTACTGAAGTTCAATAACCTAATCCACACAGCACCAGCGTTGTTCCTTCCTCTCACTTAACGGCGTTTCTTACTAGAAACTGCGTATAATCCAGACTCAATCATTCCAACAACTGTGAATGTACCTCCAATAATTGCCATTACACTCGTAAAGTAGTCATACCAGTGCCTACTCTTTTTGGAGTAAGAAACGGCAATAGGTGATAGATCATATGTAAATTTGGCCTCTGTGGATTGCAATCGCATCATTACCAGGTAATAGGTCAGTTACAAGTGCCTCGAACAGCAGTGGATATCATTAACAAGTCTCAAAACTCACCAGGTACAATGTCAGTCTTGTACAACGAAAGCTGACTGCTCTGCAAAATCTGATACGCCCTATTTGGTTCCCTGTTAAACATTGCACTCATTACATGTTTCTCACTCTTGGCCCTCTCTGGATCAAACTCCGTTGTAATCACCTTCAAGTAGTGATGATGCGCTTCGTGTTCATTGTGCGTTACATAAACATTGCCGTCAAAAGGTCGTGTACTTTCCAAGAAACCCTTCGGGGTGTTCTTCAGGCCATACTCCATGAACTGCTTTGAGAATGGCTTACCGAAGCTCAAGTGGTTGATAATATGAGACACATTGGTCATGTGTGCAGCCAAATCGTGTCCTTTAGATTGAGCTTGGATGTGGAAGTTACCAGGAGCGCGGTCGACTTGGAGGAAGCCGGTGATCATGCAGCCAGGATGGTCTTCGTCTTCCCAGGAATGTTTGATTTTGTGACGGGATGCCGAGAGAGCTCGAGCAAGTTCTTCGTGTTCTTGAGTTTGAATCGTTCTCTCAGTAGCAACTGTGGCATAATGGAGAAGACATCAGTCTTGTGAGTTAACAGTCTCAAAGAATCAAATGATGTTTGTCACTGCTATCAAGCTTCCACCAAGTCACGCGAACGATACTTCAATTAGGCAAACCTAAACTTACACTCATGAGCACCTTCAGCCTTAATATCTGCACCCTTTCCCTTATGTTCCTTCTCCATATTTTCTACAAAATGAGCTAACTCTACAACAGTCCTATGCCCCCTGTAATCCCCCACTTCTTCCCCATCCACAAAGAACTTCAAGGTGGGATACGCAGCAATGTTGTACTGCATGCAGAGATCTGCATGGTTCACACAATCAACTTTACCAATCAATACCGGAAGCTCCACCTTGACAGCTTCATCATACTCGGCATCACTATATTTATGCCCCGGATGATTGGGGTCTTGCCCTAACTTGGTGTCCACCCGATGCTCTGCTGCAATGTACATGACCTCCGCAAAAGTTTCCCACGTGGGTGCCAAATCTCTGCAATGACTGCACCAGTTGGCAAAGAAGTCCACAAACACATATGTATTTTCTTCAAGTGCCACTTCAAGAAGTGTTTCATCCAAAGACACTGCATCTTCCCCATCAGCATGCAACTCCTCGATAGTCTCTTCGACACCCGCATCAAACAACAGCACGTCGTGTTGATCTCTGTTACGAGATCGATATCCCTGCCTCACGCCATTTTGATCGATGGGGAATTTGGATATATGCTTTGTTACGTTTTGCTGTGTTCCCAATACTGATACTACATCAATTGTGGCAAAATCGCATTTGAGATCCATCATGGTTATGTTGAAATTGACTCTAACCTGCGCTTCTGTATTGGAGTCCAATGCCAGTGATGTAGTAAGTGTAGAGGAGAAGTAGGCCTTGGTTTCGAGGAAGAAAAGAGTGGCCATGCTGAGGATTGCGAGGGTGGAGAGGATGGAGCCGCGACGTGTCCCCTCGAGAAGATC
>JALLPI010001242.1:0-10939 GCA_036939935.1 Cyclotella atomus
GAAAAAAGTTGCACAGAAAAAAGTTGTGGCCAGAAAAAAATTTGGTCAACGTTCCGAATCTCTGAAACTCCCATTTAAGAAAACATATTAGATCTTTCTGACATAAAACAAGAATGTTAAATATAAGTATCATTGATGACATTTTTTTGCCGCAGGGAGATAAGGGGTACCATACCCCCATTATCATTGTACTCTCACTCTATTCTTTCCAGAGATGAAAAAATAGGAGGCTGACACTTAAATTCGCCGCGCCCGAGGTTATCATCTTTTCGGAAGTCAACCCGGAACCATGGCCGATAGCCGTAGAAAAATAAGGCATCATCCTTCAGCAACGCCTCCTTAGAAACAATATTTACAACCATGTCTGACAATATTATTAATCTCGTCGTCTCATCCACCGACGGGTCGTTTTGTGACTTCGTCCAAGCCCGAGAGTCCGACACCATCGGCGCCTTGAAGGAAAATATCATGGAGCTCCGAAGCTTTTCCTACGATGTTTCCCTCGGCGATATCAAGCTGATGTCACCCAGTGGCACCGATCTCTGCAACAAAAAGACGCTGCGAGATTATCATTTGAATGATCAGTGCATCATCACAATGTCTATAGAAACCTTCATGTCGCCAAACGGCTGCACATATTCAGATTTAGTTGCCAATGGCATGGAAGAATATGATGAAGAAGAATCAAAAGAAGTTCAAATATACATTGCTTTTGTTGAACACCGTAGTGGATTCAATCTCACTGTTGACACTTCGATGACAATCGAAGGCCTGAAAGAAAAAATAATGAACAAAGTTACACCCAAGTTCAAGCCAGAGCAACAGAGATTATTCCTCAATGGATCCAATTTGCTAGATGATAAAACCTTAGCATATTATGACATTGATTGTGGTGCCAACCTTTTTGTGATGCTGAGACGTGATTTTGATTTGTTACCACCTGCAGAAGGGCGTGTGTTGTTATATGTCGGTCAAGATGGCAAAGTACTAACCATCACCATTGAAAGTAATGATGCTACAATAAGACAAGTGAAGAGAGCAGTGTGGGAGAAGACAGGTATCCTGCCTGCTTTTCAGCGCCTAAACTTCAATGGAGAAGATTTGGATCTGCCGGATCAAGTACTAAGTGGGTATGGCATCAAAACGGAAAGCTTTATGTATCTCTACCAACGCAGGGAGAGAGATCCTGAGCCCGGATATAGTATTTTACCTGCAAGCATGAATCCAGATGTTGTTGCAGGAGGTGGAGTTGTTAATGATGCAAACATGATAACAATCATATTCATGCATCCTACAAGGGGATTGGCAGGTTCAGGAGTGCAGTTAGAGTTGAGGAGGGATGCACCACTTCGTCAGATCCTCGCCTCGTATTCTGAACGAATCGGTGCCCCAGCAGCATCTCATCTGCAATTCCTTCATGAAATGTATGGTGAACTGCCGCATGACTGTGAATTGTCTCCGGAGGATATGGGTCTTGAGAATGGTTGCACACTGATGGTTATGCCTAACATGAACATGAATGATCAAAGGCCACTGTCAGCACCAAGTGTTTCATCAAATCATGATTCAGATACAATTGATTTGACCCCGTTTAGCGACTCAGGCTCGACAATCACTTTAACTATGGTGAATATCGATAACCACCGTGTATCTGCAAAGATTAGAGAGAGCACATCTCTTCAACTCCTATTTGACTATTTTGCCGAGGAAAAAGGGATTGAAGGAGACTTGTTGATGTACAAAAGCAACGGCAAGAGTTTCTCTCACGATATTGACAAAACAGCATCGCAATGTGGAATTGAAGATGGTGATACAATAACTGCAGTCTTGAGAGCTGACGAAGAAGAGAGAATCGAGTCTGAAAAGAGAAGAATCGAGTCCGAAAAGATAGAGAAAACAAAAGCTGTGCTAAGAAGATTATTTGCTCGTGTCCGACAACGCCGTGAACTTGCTAAGCAACATCGTGAACGTGCACACAAGACAATTGCAGATCATATTTGGAAATCTGCTGCAGCAAAACGACGCGTGAAGCTGAGGAATAGTGCAGTACAGATGCAGAAGGCTGTTCGCGGTCACAATGCATGTACGAAATGGCGCAGGCTACGTGATAGTGCCATATTAGTGCAGACCATATCCCGTGGTTATCTTGCACGCAAAGTTTATGGCGATGCTGTCCAAACGCGCATGTTAGAATTCCAACATTTCGCTTCAGTATGGAAGCCAACTGCAGACCTGGTTAGGCAAAGAGCCTCTGCGCCACTGCAATCGCTGTCTGGGTGGGCCCTTGTTCGTGAGAAAGTCAATCTGAAAAAAACTGAGGATATAGACGAGGATGGAAATTTGGTTGGTACTAATGAGAAGCTCAACAAAGCGCTGGCCGGGGCCTTATCAGAAACCAACGAGGATGAGCCAATAGATGATACGGAGTCTGAGTCTGACTTGGAAAACGAGATCCCAAAAGTCCACACAAATCGTATCCGAGATATCGAGATTGATTGGTCACAGTTCCAAGTTACACACCATGTCTGCAAATTCCTGAGAAACGGTGATGCAAAGTTCAGAGAGATTTTTGTCAAGAAGATGAAGCAGTTAGGCAGAGGCGAGAGAAGTCACAAACTGCAGAAACCATTACAAGGCTGTGAATCAATCATCTATGAAACTTATTTAGAGAACAAGTCCGGCTGGCGAATTCTTTGGACCCAAGAAGGTACAGGGCTTGTGATTTGGTTTGTTTGTCAGCACAAAAGTGTGTCTCGATATGCAAAGTTGATTGATGATTCAAAGAATAGAACAGCGCGTCAGCAGCTCCCAAGTAGTTTCATTTCCCAGGTTGAAAATGGTGTATCTCAACAAGAAAACAAGATGGATGTAAAGCTTGACCCGATTGGGAACGTACCCCTCAAAGTTTATGATATACAAAATGTTGATGACATTGTTGCCGATAACTGGGCACCACGCATGCATCTCACGAGAGAAGAAAGAGATGTTGTTGAAGCCAAAGGAACAGTTTTATTACTAGGCCGTAGTGGTACTGGTAAGACTATCTGCATCTCAAACAGGATTGAATTTGATCGCGAGAGACTCGGATGCAAGGCTGATTTCTCCCAGCTGTTTGGTAAGCCAACAGGAGCGATTTGTATTGTTTACTATTTCATGACTCATTCTGTATCGCTTTCGCCATGCTTTCAGTATCAAGATCAAAGCAGTTGTGTAGATATGTGAAGGATGCGGTTGGAGAGTACAGAGGAAGCACATTCACCACTTTTGACAACCTCGTGAGCGAGATTGAGATATCTTTATCTCAATTATTCATTGGCAGAAGTTTTCAGCGCAAGCATCACGTTGGCTTTGCCCGTTTCAACAATGAGTTTTTCTCCACGCGTTATCGCCAAGAAGATATCTCAGCGTTGATTGTATGGAAAGCAATTCGAACATTTATGAAAGGATCCATCGAGGCGTTTCAACAAACTGACGGCGTTCTCTCACGAGAGCATTTCGTCGGAGAACAACTTGGAAAGAATAGATGTCAAGTTCCACTGGAACTTAGAGACTCTATCTACAGCATCTTTTTGCAGTACCAAAAATGGCTCGACGAGCAGCATCTTTTTGATGACTGTGACCGTATATCAGCTCTTCTAAAAGCTATAGAAGTTGCAAGAAAGTCTCATTCGCAAGTTTTTGACGACAGCATCAAGAAGTTGAAGATCTACGTCGAGTAAGATATATCTCTATTTGGGTTGAATCATACTATATGTTCATGTGCACTCACATTTTTTGTCGATTACATTTTTTGCAGTGAGGTACAAGACTATACCCAAGTTGAAATCCTCTTGTTCTTTTACATAAGTGGTGGCCCCGGCGCGCTGTTTCTTGCAGGCGATCCTGCTCAAAGTGTTGTCGAAGGAACTGACTTTCGCTTTGAAGAAATAAGATCTGTAGGCTATTTTGTAGCAGGAGATGCCAGGCGCCACTTGATACCAGAAAAACCAAAGGTCGTGAACGTGAACTTTAGAAGCCATTCTGGCATTCTGAACACAGCTGCTGCTGTCCTCGGTTTTCTGTTCCTTCATTTCCCTTCTAGCGCGAAGCAGTTACCAAAGGATCATGGATTGTTCAACGGATCTCGTCCAAGTGTTCTTCAGAGTATTCAAGTCGAGACACTTTCTACGCTATTGAAGGAAAAGCTGCCTGGAGCAGTTGTGTTGACGCATGATGAGACAGCAGCGAAGTGGAAAGAAAAGCTTGATCACGCGCTTGTTTACGGAATTCGTGAGTCTTTTTATTGGACCTTTCCCGTATGATGCTGCTTAGGTGACGATTGTTTTTGTTCACAATTCGATTGGTCAGGCGAGGCAAAAGGCATGGAGTTCAAAAGCGTCATCATACTTGACTTCTTTGGAGAGCTTCCTGAATCGTTGCAAAAGCCATGTCGTAACTTGCTGCTGAATCGATATCACGAATGTGATGGATTCCAACAACAATTCCCTCTAGTGGAGGTTTACCTAAAGCTTCTATACACAGGTATAACACGATGCATTGAGCAACTTTTCTTTGCTGAATCAACCTCCTCTCCGTCTGGAGATGCTGCTGTGCGGTGGCTAACTGCCACAAAAACCATTAATAATACCAATAATGATGGAGTGAACAAGGAGGCACTTGCTACAATCAGCAGGGATGTAAAGGATTTGGAGGGAATGACTATGACGAATGATGAGTTTTGCATTGTTGGCATCGATAATGCTGAACAAGCTGAATCAAACACATACCTTCCTCTAGAAACCGCATTGAGGTACTTGGATAGGTCAATATACTGCTTTCAGAAGGCACAAAGGAGTGACCTAGTTGCCAAAGCAACTGTTCATGCCAAAAGTCTGAAGCTCAAAGATATGCTCACAAAACCTGAAGATTCGATGCAAAGACAGGACATGGAGTCTATTGAAACAGATGTATCACAGACAATCGTATCTCTTGTACGAGAAAATCTCCTTGCCGAGAGTTCAAGTCTCCTCAATACAATCATTCCTTTGGTGAACCCTTACAAACAAACAAAGCTCGAGGAATATGTCGTTGGTCCTATTGACATGCTGAATGGATAGAACCAATATGATATGTAGGTATCGCATCGTAATGAACTGATAAATACAGGATTTTGCATTAATACCTTCTTCTTACTGTGCCTCTTCCCTGAGAGTGTGAGGTAGTACCCTGTAAACACAAATCTTTCCATCTCCTGCACCAGTCGCCAGCAATCCAGAAATTGCAGAATCGTCTGCCCAATCCATTGCACTCACACTGTCACTTTGCTCTCCATGCAAGACTGCCAACGGTTTTGATGAACTTCTACCGAATATACGAAGCCGTTTATCCCATCCTCCGACTGCAAAAACTCTTCCATCTGGTCGAAACCGGGCGATAGATACACCGACCTTACCTCCAGATGACATTGAACACGTCTTGGTTCTACGTCGAATGATTGATTCCATTGTAGAATCACTGATATTATCATGCGCAAGTGATATTTTCATTGTAGTAATCGTCCCTTGTTCTTGTTCTGGTAAGTCATACATCTCATCCGGATCGCCTGCACATCCTGCCACTGCCACAAGTGAAGGCGAAGGCTTTGCATCATGCATTTTAGAACTTCCATATGATGTCACAATGTCTAAGCTCAAGACCGGCTCCTTTCCTAATTTTGAGTTGCACGTGTACTTGAACTTGCTCAAATTGCCATCTGGTTCCAGTTCAAGAGAAGGCTCTTGTGCAAACCATTGTCTATGTGCTTTGCCAGTTGCACCCAAGTCATAAAACAATGCCGAGCCATCCTCCATTCCACAACCTAGCACAAGCTTTTGCGTATCATGCTGCAGCGATAATGCCAAACTCATGAGCATTCCGTACTTGTTGTCACGTCCAAAGTGATTGTATTGATTTATTGTGCTCCCATCTTGACCTACATGTACTCGAAAAGCTGGCTGAGTTGCAGGATCACAACGCAAGTCTCGCACCAATGCCATGGAATGTAGTTCAGTTGGCAATGCTACTAAATTGCATTCTCCAACGGCTGTTCTAGATTCAGATATTGTGTTCGCAATATCAACTCTGCAAGGAGACAATGTACAAAATGTAGTCGATTTGGTCTCAATCTTCATCACCTCTACATCTGGATCATGCAAATCATGAAGTGTAACAGTACCATTCACATCACGAGTCTGATACAGAAATCTGTAAGGATCAAATAATTTACGAACTGTCAATCCAAACTTTCTATCACGACACTTGTTTATATTGTGAACTACGCATCTCCTGCTGCTCAGATCCCATATCTTGCAAGATCCATCGTGATGACATGATGCCAATGCATATCCCTGCATATTGGCATGTGATGCAGCTGATGAATGCATCGCTGAAGCTGCTGCACAGTTCAATTGATCATGTTGTGAGCCCAGTAGCATATTTGAGCATTGGAAGTTGCAATCACTTTCATCGCTGTCGGAGCCTTCTTCGCTGCATGTGTTATCTTCTTTGGTGCATTTCTGTGGATGGCGGAGAAAACAGACTCCCGTCACTGCAGATGAGATTGACGTTTGTAGAGTAAAGAGAGGATCTGTGGCTTTGATCATTATCTGCGCTACGGGAGGAGCATCTGCAACGGGCAAGAGAAGAGAAGAAGAGAGATGTTTTTCCCGCCACACGAATCATCTCCACCTCACACTCTTTCACTCCACTCCTTTTGTGGTTTCACCGATGACCGACGGTGACCTGTGCCGATGACTGCCGCATTAGTTTTAGCACTGCCCCTTATAGTAGCCCTTCTTTCCAGAGATGACATCGCATAAATCATTCATTGTTTGACAGTGTGAACAGCAAACATAGATATCATGTCACCTGAACCAATACCCAACTTAGTTGATTCAAGCACCGGGCTCGGACTCGACCGTGATAAAGCAACACCAGGCTTGCAACAGCACCACGCTAACGAAGACTTTTCATCCTATGCGCGCAAGGAGAAATCGACGCATGTAACCAAATCACTAATCAAGGCAACCATATATGCCTCCATATCAGGTCTACTTTTCGGGTACCAACTAGGAATAACGTCAGGTGCTCTACACTCCCTCCAATCATCACTAGATCTCACCAGCTCTCAAACCGAAAGTATCACCTCATTCTTCTTCCTTGGACTCATGATTGCATCACCGTTTGGTGGTGAGGCATGTGATCGATTCGGCAGAAGAAAGTCTATATTGTGTACCGATGGAGTCTTTGGATTCTCCTCGCTGATGCTGTTGTTTGCACCAGGAATTAAGGTTATAATCATGGGTAGGTTTATTTCAGGGTGTGCATCGGGGATTGCATTGGTCAGTGCGGTTAGTTACTTGACGGAACTTGGTAGTGGTGATCATTCGCATAGGGGTGCTTTGGTTTCTACAGTGGAAGCATCCGTGAGCTTGGGGTTCTTGCTTGCGTATTTGACTTCTTGCATTTTATTGAAGTTTGTTGATATGGAAGAGAGTTGGAGATTACTGTTTGGGCTTGGTACAGTTTTATTATCATTTATTCAGTGGATGGGAATGAGAAAAATGCCTGAGAGTCCAGATTGGCTGGCGCAGATGGGGTTTCATGGTAGAGCTGAGGAGGCCTTGAGATGGATTGGCTCTCGAGATACTCATTCAATTAAAACAAGACGCCACGATCATATGCATGAAGAGTCCCCAGAGCTTAGAAGACCAGCAGTAATTTCATTGGAGTGCCCATCAATATCACAATACTATAGACAGGTTATAATTGTTGCATTTCTGGCTATGGCAGAGCAATTCTGTGGACATATGTGAGTGATTTTGTTGATCTCTTGATCGTATCTGACATGCAATCTCATTCACATCCCCGTCTTTTCATTGCAGCAATATCATGAACTATGCTCCAGTTATATTTGCAGAGGCATTTTTTGATTACGACGAAGAACAGGCTACAAATGACGGAGCAGTTGCATCTGAGTTATTATCTACGACAGTTATCCTTGGAATCGTTAAATTCCTAGTCACAACATTTGTACTTTTCGAAGTTGATAAGCTTGGTAGACTGTTTTTGATGAAAGCTGGAGCTGGGTTAGTATCAGTTTCGCTCCTCTGCCTAGCTGCCGGCTTCTCTGTGAACCTGGAAGTTACATATGAGTCAGACAGCGGAGCTACAGAACACAAGCATAGCAGTTTTCAAAAGGCAATGGTTCTTATCGGTTGCACTGGGTGTGTCGCAGGCTTTGCACTTTCATATGGACCGATAACTTGGTTATTGGTTTCTGAGTTAAGTCCAGGATCAATCAGAGGCAGAATGCTGGGCTTTTACACGGTCTTAACTCATGGTTCTGCAGCTTTGGTATCGTATTCGTTTCTATCTGGCCAAGTAAAATACAGTGAGGCAGCTCCATTCTGGCTATACTTTATTTGTTCTATTGTTTCCTGGTTATTCGTCGTACTGGCTGTACCAGAGACAGGAGATGTAGATGATGGCGATGTTGAGGATTTACTAGATGAGCTCTGGTTTTGGGGTGACGAAAATCCTCTAAATTGCTGCACACATCCTTCTCTTAACTGCGGAGGGTGTAATAAGCGGAGAGCTAGTCGAAGAGGAGAGGAGTTGGGTAGAATAAACTCGTGCTTTGAAAATGGCAGTCTCGATCAGTCACAACGGAGTGATGTTGAGTTTGTGTAATAGAACTAAGTTTATAGTCTTGGCGTTATAAAGCTGAGGACTTCGTTTTTGTAATCATCAGATGCAATCATATCTCGCAGCACATCCCACGCAGCTTGATAGTTCACTTCGTCATCTGTTCGCATGAGCAATGCTGCTGCTTCTGTAGCATTTAGTTTTGCGTGTCTCTCTTCATACCCATCGTACTGTGATGTGTCATATTTTCCTTGACTTTGGTTGCCCTCTTTGTTAGCAGCCATAACAAGCTTGTTTACATTGAAAAGATCCATGAACATCAAGTCTATATGATTCTTTAATTGCCAAACCCACATTCCATACTGGAGCAAGAATTGTTGTATCTTATAAGAGATTTCGGTGCAAAAAATAATATGATAAGTAGACTCACTAGCGGCACGCCAAAGCGGAATCCCAACGCAGTACCATCTCCACACATGAGCAGTTTGAGAAAGTCATCTTGTGGTTCATATTGAACCATATTGGTGGTGCAGTTCAATAGCTGCTGCATCAAGTTCTGAATCAGAATTGGACCCGAGCGAACCGCATAAACGCCTGCTTTGGGGATTCGTTTCTCGCCAGACATCTCACAACAATCACCTGCTGCAAATATGTATGAATGTGATACACTTTGTAGGTATTCATTCACCAGTATCCAGCCTCTACCATTGGATATAGCTAGATCGAATTGTTCATTGAGCCTCCATGACAATTCATGAGCTTTGAGCATAGTGAGATTGTCAATAACTGCCAATGGTGTTTGCGTGATCTATAGCAAATCTCAATCCACGCACCTTGTGCTCCAGTGGCCCAAATGCAATATGTATACGGAACTTTACCGATGATATCTCCTTCTGATTTTACATGAACATGAGTAGAATCAACTCTGCCAACAACCACATTGTGCTTGACTTCAATATCGTACTTGTGCATAATCTTCGCCAATGCTGTTTGACAGGCGATGCTTTCTCCTGGCATCAAAACTGCATTCGAGTCTAAAAGAGTTATTGATAACTGGTGTGTTGTTGAGTCATCTGAATTATTAGCGTATTCTGCAAGTAAGTGTCCTAATCTTGCACGCATTGCCAGGCTTAACTCTATACCAGCAGCTCCTCCACCAACTACTACAACTTCTATGTGGTCAAGTGCACGATTTTTGCTAGTTTGGTGGTGATGATATGAGACCAGAAAGGCTCAGTGCAAAAACAATGCATCGAGCTCACCTCAATTTTTCCTTCAACTTAATCTCTTCCAGCTCAATTTTACGTATTAAATCGGATATGGGCCGCGTAGAAATACAGTGTGCACTTGCACCAGGAACAGTTTCAAAGTCACGCGTGGTACTCCCAATATCAATCGAGACGACATCAAATGGAATATCTATTGTTGTGACCGCTTCCTTGTGACAATTTGTGACCTCTACTTGAATCAGCTTTTGAGAACTTGATGATAATTCATCTGCAAGTGGTAGAGTCATGCCCACAACTTTGCCACAAATGAATTCTGTACCTGCCCACTGAGCAAGAGCTTCTAGATCAATTTGAACTGTACTTAAAAGAGAAGTGTCAGACAACAGTACAACAACAACATCCAAGAGAAGTGAATATCTAACCTTGATCAAAAGTATACAAGTTTGCCACACATCCTGGTACCATTCCACTATACGAAGCATTAGACTGGATATCAATCAATGTTACATGAACATTTTCTGGCCTTGTTCTCGCATTGATCGCTTTGATTACTTTCGGTATTACATTGTGATCGCAAGAAAGTAAGAGTCTGTAATAATTGAACTGTTATGCATCGTCAACATAAAATCTAACCTTGAACATGGGCATGGCCCCCGCCAACGAGAACAATCCGTTTCGGGCCGTCATTTTTGCGTTGAACATCATTAGTTGCCAGAGACATCAACATCGAGCTGGGGCACCTGGTTCTCCACCAAAAAGGAGAACGACGATTGGCAAGGGACGCACTGGGTGGAAAATATGTCAATGCCGATACTGCTGTTGCCGTTATGAAAGCTGCACGCGTGATTGTATTGTGGCCCATGTCGATAGGTCCTGGGGGAGGTGGGGCCTGATCTATGTAAAACTAAAGCGGCTGGACCTTTCGCGTGAAGTTCTCTCTCAACGCACGACATGAGAATTTTTTTCATGTGACTCGCTCAAACATTTAACAAGATTACCGCCAAAACACCAAAATGCATGCCAATCTAAAAAAGGAACTAAGGAAC
>JALLPI010001243.1:0-10924 GCA_036939935.1 Cyclotella atomus
CGTCATCAAGCATCCAAGTTGTACATCGCAACCATGGTGATAGGATGACTGAAAGTGTGTGTTGAAGTGTGCGTTCATACTCTCTCTTGATGACCCCTCGTTTCAAGGGGGTCATTGTCCCTACAGAATTTCAACTCAAAACTCTACTCAAAACGAGTTGAACGGCGAAAATGGCGTATCAAATCATCAAAAGAAGTCAAAAGGGCTTCTTTCTTTGGGGTGAGGACGTAATGGTATCTTGATAACCCTTACATTTATTTATGTTCAGGGATAATGACGTCAGCTTGAACAAATGTGACGTCAAGATATACCTTTTGAAGCTAAAGCTTAATCCAATGAGTAATAAAGGTATGCAGCTCTCCTTTTCATCTTTCTCTCCTCCTCCTTCTCTCTCTCCTCTCTTCCTTTCCTATACTCATTTTTGTGTGTGTTTCAATTATCACCGACATTCAGTCACCCAAACGAAGCGCCCGCTAATGCACAAAGCTTCCCTCTTGTGAGCAGCACCGAGAAACAGCGAAATTGAGCACAATGAGCAAGAGATTCATCACGTGCACCTTCGTCGTGTGCTCTCGGTGCGTTGCGGGGTTCTCTCCACCTCTGCATGCTGCAAATCCACTGCTTTCGCAATCTCCAGTCTCATCTTTAGCAACAAATACACCTTCGATACAATCATGTGATCTTGCGTTGAATAGATTTGTGCGCAAACCTAGAAGGATCGCACAGAATACGCGCTTAGATTCATTTGCAAAACAAAGGCTGTCGGCGTTGAAATCCAAAGTAATGCTTGAAGACAAAGAAGTGGCAGCTGTCGAACCAATTTATGTCGATGATGAATTTAATGACACTAAGAACAATTGCAATGAAGAAATCGACTCTTCGTTTTCATCAGAAACTGCAGAATTGCGAATCAACACACAACTTGACCCATCGTTCACACCAATACTGGTTATGTGCTTCCTCGTAACATTACTCTCGGCATTAGACCGTGTAGCCATGAGTATAGCAATCATCTCCATTTCTGATGAGTATGCATTTTCCGAAACCATAAAAGGAAATATTGCCTCGGCCGTGAGCTACGGGTACGGGTTGGCCATATTACCAATTGGAATTGCAGTTAGTGTGGTTAGTTCACGAGTATTGATGATGGGAGGGGTTGCATTATGGAGTTTGGCAACTTTGGGCACTCCTTTAATGGTTGAATTGAGCGATGCTGGGGCCACAACGTTCATGTTACCTTTGTTAGCAGTCCGAGGTGTTATGGGTGCGGCTGAGGCAGTGGTTTTACCAACGATGCAAAGAGTGTTGGCGAATTGGGTTCCAGCTGAAAGGAAGGCATCCATTCTGGGGACTATTTTGGCTGGTTTCCAGGTTGGCACTTTGGGTGCATATATTGTGAGCCCAATAGTTATGGATGCAATGCGCGAAATTGATGGGAGCCCAGATGGAATTGATGGATGGAGAGGATTGTTTTATGTCTATGGCCTTCTAGGTTTACTGTGGATGGTCCCTTGGTGGTTGTTGGCAAGAGATGCTCCAGGTGATTCCAATAGACTCTCGACAGGTGAAGACTGCCAAGTGTCATTAATCAATAGCATGGTTGAAGACGATGCAAGTCTAGTTTTAGAAGAATGTGATATTGATGTCAATGACAAACTGATCGAAAGTAAAAGCTCGATAGATGGTGTCAAATCACTTTTACAATCTGCACCATGGGGAGATTTTGTAAAATCTAAGGGGGTTTGGGCCATGACACTTGCTCACGCAGCTAAGAACTGGGAGCTTTACAATTTACTTGCTTGGACACCGACGTTCTTTAGTGAGCATTATGGTTTAAATGTCAAAGAATCAGCACTTTTCTCAGTGGTGCCAAGTATCTGCGGCATGGTTGGTGGTTTGACTGTAGGAAATGTAGCGGATTATGTCTTAATTAAGCTTGAAGAAATGGGGACAGACAGAACACGCAATGTTGAGAAGCGCACACAAGTAAGGAAATTTGTACAGAGCATTGCGCTATTAGGACCAGCTGTCTGTCTGTATTCATTATCCAACTTACCGGAGGAGGCAGCAACTGCGCAATATTTACTCGGTGGAGCAGTTGGGATGCAGGCATTTGACGTAGCTGGATTCGGTGCCGCAACTCAGGACAAGGCAGGATCAAGATGGAGTGGCTTACTCTATAGCTTGACCAGTCTTCCTGGCGTATTGATTGGAAGTCTATCTGTCTCGGTCACTGGAAAAATATTAGATGCAGTGCCCGATGGAACAGGTTGGGTCTCTGTATTTCAGTTAAATGCGGCAATATGTACAGTGGGTGCTTTGTGTTTTGCTGTTCTGTATGATTCAAAAAAAGAGTTTGAATAACTTAAATGCTACGATATCACAGAGTACTCTTGTATTACGGCATTCACATCTCAAGAATCACTTTTGCTATTATACCAAATGTTATCCAACAGTTCACACGAGCTGGGGTAAAGATCAACTATGCTTCCTTGATGGTACCGTCATTGTTTATCATCACCCCTTTGCCATCACGCATAAAATCTTAATACTTTTCAAGAAAATGAGAAGTAAGTTGTGAGGGTTATCTCTTGATGACGAAGATTGCAGCGGAACACTTCATTGCATATTGACATACCTTAGGAAGGTCGTCGGCAGAGTCAAGTAAGCGGTTTTCGTAATTCACATGAAGCATAGGCTTCATTGAGTCCAGAAGAAGGCATCCTACTTCACCCTGCTCAATGTGAAAGTTAGTGGGTAGGACAGCCTTAAAGGTGCCACTCTTGGATGCTAATATACTTTCACCCCACAAGTCTTGCACAGGCAAAAGATGATCTTTCCCTCAAATATCTTTGTATTTGCCTCGCTGACATTGGTGAAGTTGAATGCTATCACGTTAAAAAGTATTGAGCACGTCAGATGAGAACTCTTCAAAATATATCTTGACACTTGCCTTCTTTAAGCACGGCAAGGAGGTGAACAGGAGACACGCCGTATGCCCTTGAACAGGTCTTGCAGCAGTGTCAATAAGCAGAGAACACAATATCTGAGCCACCGACCTCAAAGGTTACAGCGCCGCATTGGCAAGATCCGTTTGTTTTCTCGAGATGAACCATTAGAGAGGAAAGGAGCTAAATGGGAGAGGAGAGAGGAGAAGGATCTTGGCAATAGTTGACGACGGAAAGGTGGTACAGGTTTACTCCACAATCTCCTGCAGCTTTTCCAAGATCTACCCATTAAAATAGATGATAACATCTTAAGGACCGTTGCCCTTCATGTTTTGTAATATAATGTATTCATCCTCTTCATTTATCCATATATCTCAGTAACCCCTAAACATTCACATATTCATATTGTCATTCTTCTTTGACTGATTTAGTCTGATTCCATGCGTGCATTTCCCTTGTAGTCTTTCAAACCGACCCAGTTTCTTATGTAAAACGTACAGTTATTGAAGGCTCTGATAATTCAGATACCACCGAGTAATCCATCCTAACACTACTTTTCTTCCCACCCCTTTTTGACCCACTTCCCAAGCTTTCAAGCTGATCACTGAATTTAGATCTGTCGTCGGGGTCTCTGACATTGGGATTGCACACACTTGGATCAGCCTTTTGAGTTTGGTAAACACTGGGGTCTGCACGGCGAGTTTTACTGTAGACGCTAGGATCTTCGGCATCATCCCTGACATGATACTCAGAAGGATCGGATCGCCCTTTGGGCTTCGAGTAATTGGAGGCGCTCGAAACGGAAGCATGGCTTCGAATTTGATACCCGGATGCATCACCTCTCTTGCTTCCAGTTTCGCCTCTCTTGCTGCCATTTTCGCCTCTCTTGCTGCCACTGTTGTTCGAGCGATGGCTTGATCGACCTGTATTTGAGTACACAGAAACACTTGTCTTTGTCATTGCTGGAGGAATCTCGCTGGAAGCAGGCAATACTGCTGAATTGTGCTCTCCTTCATCTACATAGCACTTCTCCCCAGTATCTTTTTCATTGTACACAACCATATGATTACCGGAATTTTCAGCCGTGCTCTTCGAAGATTCACCCTCCGAATAAGATCTGCTCCTCTTTCCCCGAAGGCGCTCGTCCTCAGTGTAATCGTCATCGTAATAGGAGCCCTCATCTTTTCTGCATCCAATGAATAGAATCATGCCGCAGATGCAAAAGAAGAGCAAAACTCCGACAACAGAAATGATTATAATAATCATTGTCGAAAGCCCTTCTTCTGTAGTTGCCGCGCTGCTAGAGCTTGCAACGGGAGTAGAATCAACGACACTGGAATCAGTCGTATACGATGAACTTCCACTGTAATCATCAGTATAAGAAGTTGCAGCGGGGGCAGCATCCGAACTCGCACAATCATTGTATCCCCCCAGCATCTGGGAATAGGCACATACATCAAATGAAAAATCTGTAGTCACATACTGCGAATCGGTCCATCCACGTACGTCTTCGACTAATGAATCATATCTCGTTCGTATTCCGTCGATAATGATTGGACCAAAGTCTACTCCCTCGGATGCCATTACTGCCACGTTATACATCATTTCATGGGGTGCATCTGTCTGAAGACCCCTTCCACGAAGTAGCGTTTCAATACGACCTCCTCCATCTTCTGTCACGGTATCTTCATAAAGTCTTCTACCCCAGGCAACCACGTCCAAAATCTTCAATCCACTATCCTTCTCCAATTCTTCCAATTCAAACAGAATCATTTCAAGTATACCCTTCATCTCTTCCTTAACAACTTCTTCATCGGCATCTTCACTTATACCTGTGACTGTAAATTTTAATGGGACATAGTCTTGAGCCACTGCTGCTGTTTCATTGGATTCTGACACATTTGTAGCGGTAGCCATTGAGTCTGCCGCAGTGGTTACTGCCTGGGTAGTTGTCGAGGTTGTCGTTGTCGTGACACATTCCACGTCTTCGGGGCAGGTTACCATGTTTTCCCAGTTACATCCCGCTGTTTTTATTCAATACATAATACAATTCAATGTTTGTTAGTAAACAGGAGTATATATCATCTATTGGCCTCATTCACATGCAACACATAAACACACTTACTGATTGCATGATCAAAGATAGTACCAGCAGCACAAGTATTGGTACTGGCCTCTACACCATTGGCACAGTTGATGTATTCCGTACAGCCGGTGCCCGGGCGGACGGCCCATCCGTTTTGTGTGATGTCGCATGGCTGACATTGGGATTGGATGGAGGGTAGGAGTGAGAGGAGAAAGAGGGGGAGTAGTAGATTGCTCATTTTGTTTTGATCGGATGTTGGATGTACTGGCTTGAACTTTTGCAAAGCTAAATGCACGAAGTTGAGTTGTGTTTGTGTTAGTCTTCGATTTGCAAGAAGGATCTTAGGATATCATTCGTCGACGGTGTCGATAACAACAGAATGCAAGCTACAAATCAATGAAACGGGCAAACAGCATCGACACCTCATCAATCTCTCACACCAAGAGATGCTCACACGCAGCAGGGGACTACCATATCCAAACAGTCTGCTACCTTAAGATGGGACTTAATAATATGGCCGCCAGATCAGTTGGTCTATAAATTTCTTACGGGATTGTGTGAACGAGGAGAGGCGAAGGCGGGCGGGAAGGCGTGGGGTTCGGTTCTGAAAAGTTCGACAACTACAAATTAGTACAGCCCCTTTTTGATGTGACAGTTGATGAGGATTCAGGGGCCTATCTGTTTTGTGTCCGAGTGACTCCCTGTTTGTGAGAGAGTTTAGAGAAGTTTTGAGGTGTCAAATCAGATCAATCAACATCAAGGGTCAAACGGAGAGATATTCCATATGGTGGTACCAACAGAGTGGAAAGTGGAAGCATAAAAAGTCGACCTGGCCCTCACGAGTGTCAGCTGTAGAAGTAGAATTTGAGTGAAGGTATTAAAAGACATCATGAGCAATGCCACAAAAAATACATCAGATATAACCAACGCAACCCAAGCTGAAGAGGAAGTAATAGAGGTAACACCATCCGATGAAGTCACTGTCCAAACCCTTCCAACCAAATTCACTCTACTAGGTGTACCAGATGTCACAGACGCCAATGCATACAAATTCAAAGATGCAATGCTCCTAACCTTTAAGAGTCTACTATCATTACTTTCATCCAAGCTTAGTGGCAGTGTCAAGTTCACAAATGTTTCGGCAAGATATAATTCGCGACGTATTCTCCAACAAGAGGAGACGATGAATAATTTTCAATTCTATTACGATATCGATGTGGCTTCTTCGGATGCCAATGCCAACTCACCCGGTGAAGTACTAATTGAGTCGGTAAAGACTCATCATTGGGAGTTATTGCAATCGATTCAAGAGTATAAAAAGGATAATTACTATTATGTGCAAGATTTTGAGATGTGCACACCCAGCAATAGTGAGGGGGGAAGCAGAGCCGTAATAGTGGATGGAAGTGGATTCGATTTGTGCAGTTACGAACATCAGATTGTGCCCATTCAACTCGGTGCTGTTGGGCTGCCGAATGATTTTAATGTGGATAAGTTCAATGAGGAGTTGATTGGTGTTTACAAAGATATTTTGGTGGATATCGATGGATTGACCTTGGCGGGGATTTATCCAAATGACTTGAAGGAAAACGGTGATACATTTGACTTTCATTACAATGTTGATGTATTACAGCTGGAGAATCGAAATATGAAAACACTCATCTTGTCTAGACTTGAGAGTGATGATGCAATCGGTCAGATTTTTAGCCATCTTGAAGCATACACCAGTCAAGCGATATGTGTTGATGACGACGGAAGATACAGTCTTGAGCCATGTATATCGACTCGACAAAGAGAGAGAAAGATGCCCGCTTGGCAAATTGCTACTACAACTGCAGCCATTGTTGTTTTGTGTGGGTTCGGCCTTTGGATATGGCTCATACGCCGTCAACGCAAGAAATACGACGAGGAGTTCAATGCCGAGGTAGGTCAGTTTCAACGAGGGCGACATTCTCGTGCAGGAAGGAAGCGTGGAAGAAGTAGGAGCCATCATGATTCCCACCGTAGAAGCCATGATGGCAATGATCACAAGGATAAAAGACGCCCTAGTAGTCATCATCGCAGCGAGAAGAAACGGCATCACAGTGAGAAGAAGCATCGAAGACAACGTACTCACACTTCGTTGGACATATGAAGAGGGCCATTGGGTAACAGTGAACAACAGCAACAGCTCTTTATTGGCCTTTCTGTATTATTGCATTGCGAAACTGTACAAAATATAAATGCACTTCGATTCGTTACATATTTGCATGTCTGGTGGAGGCTCTTAAAATGTCCAAGTAAGATATACTAAATGAACATGTCAGAATGAAAACATAACATCGTGCTTACTCTTGATCATCTACAAAATTACAGCATCACAAACTAATATACTAAAAATAACCACCATCACATGGACCCTTGCTCGATTCGATACCGATAATCATGGACGGAGAGACAATATCTCCAACAGTAAACCATGACTGACAGCCTTGATGCCTTCACCTTTGGAGATAGTATCAAAGTTCGCAACAATATGCTCCATTGCGACGTCTTTAATAACTTGACAATGAGCATCATGAGCCTGCTGCAGGAGGTAAGCTGCATTTTCTGTGCCAATACCTCTCTTGACAACAACAGAACACATGTCTCTCAATGTGGCAATTTGGTACAAGTCCGACGCAATGTAAAGGTCTACCGCATGCTCCAGTTCTATCTTCACAGAGTCAGTGTAAAGGTATTCCAAAATCAATAGGAAGACAGGTCTCGTAATGTTGGGAATGGGTATCTCAGCGCCTTGCTCTGACTCTCTCATACCGCTTCTAAACATCGCTGCGAAATGTTCACATCTTTTGGCCAACACATTTCTGTGAGCATGGACAGGCTGCCCGTCAACAATAAACGTAACATCGCTATATTCGTCATCGTTCACCATCTCTTTCAGATCGTGAAGAAATCCAGCACTGACTGGAACCATGACACCTGGAGCATGTCGACGTGATCCTCCTTCGGATGATACTGCGTTCGGTTCCACCAAGGCAGCTGTGTGTTCGTTGTAAGAAGCAACACAGACTACCTTCTGACCTACTAGCTTTTCAACAAGTTGTGGAGTCGACACTTTCTTTCCGCTGCCATGACCTAGTTTGCCGTGATCTCCATTGCCCCATGTCTGCAAATTAAATGATTATGTTAGATGACACGCAATCTATTTGCAAGCCGATTCATAGCATACACTTACATACACCTCTCCTTCTGAAGTCAAAGCAACTGAATGGCTCCATCCGCATGTAATTTGTTGCAAGACTACATTTTCAAGAGCCTGAACTAAAGTTGGCTTGACTTTGTTAACCTTATCACCACTTGCGAATTCGAAGTTGAGACAAACTAGAGTTGGAATGATCCTAATTCACTAAAAAATATTCAACTCAAACGCATCAAACTTACTGCCCCAATTGCCCATGTTCGCCACCGCCAAAGGTATACATCTTTCCATCTTGAGTAATGACTGCACTGTGAAAACCACCACATGCAATTTGACGTGGACGTTTTCCAAGCAAAGACTCGACCAGGCGGGGTGTGTGGCAGTTCCTTTCGGCTCCATGACCCAATCGTCCAAATTTTCCTTCTCCCCAAGTATAGCTACAAAAGAGTGCAATCAGAAAGATATGCATTAGAATTCTGTGCACATCTCATAAAGTCGCAACATGGCCACATATAATAACTCACACTTCCATAGAATCAGTCAAACAGCCAGTATGAAACCCACACGCACTTATCTGCACAACCTTTTTCCCACTCAGCCTCTCCAATAGTTTGGGCGTGTACTGATGTCCTTCAGTATCACCATGTCCCGCAACACCATTCTCCTTATCACCCCAGGTATACAGACATCCACGATTGGTAACCACGGCAGTGTGACGAGATCCACAGGCAATATCTGTAACATTCATTCCTGTCATGGCTTCTACGCGACGGGGTGTGGAGTGGCCTGATTCATTGCCGTGTCCTGAGGTAAGTTGCAGGTTTTGATTTGTAAGATTTGAATCAAAAAGTAGTATAATGAACTATACCAGGTATCAAACATTTTCTTACCTAATTTTCCATACATGCCACCACCCCAAGTCTACAATCATTAAAAAGCAGCGTTAGCATGGAATTTCACGCAATCAAGGAATAACCGAACATGTTTGTACTCACATATAAATCGCCATTGCTACTAACAGCAGCAGTATGGTAACTCCCACAAGTAACCCTCGTGATAATTTGACCAGTCAACGAATGAGTCAAGCGAGGGACGTATTTCCATCCATTGTCTCCGTGGCCTAGACGACCGTCGTCTCCTCTTCCCCTGGTGAATCGGCAAGATATTGTAATTGTTTGTTAGAAATACATGTTCTAATATTGATGTCTATCACGACACGAGATGTGCACATGCATCTATATCAGCAAGCTGAAATGTCACAAACTTGTATGACAGTCAAACAACAAGCAACTGTGACCTTTCCATACAAAAGACTTGAACCAACTAAAAAGTACAAATCACCTACACACAAATCAATACAAGGTAAATATAAAAACTAACTAACCAAGTATAAACCTCCCCCTCTCCAGTCAACACAACCGTATGACCACTCCCACAAGCAATCTCCTTGACACCCACACCCCTCAATGCATCGACATAGGTCGGTTCATCCTGATCGGACGTATCCCCAATACCCAATTGGCCGTCTTCTCCCCGACCCCAGGAATAGACGGTTAGTTCTCCATAAATTTGTCTTTGTGTGGTGTCGTTAGATTTGAGCGACTTTAAGGCATTCTCTTCTGCATTATCGGATCCGGAAAAGATGTCCTTGTTGTTGTCGAGTGCATACCCTCTGTTGGAGTAGTAATTGTGAAAAAAATCGGCAGCGTGTTCCGAACTCGAATTGCCACCGGAACTGCTTACTGTATTGTTATTAGTAGTAGTGGAAGTTCTTTCTCTGTTGGATTCTGAACTGGGAGAGGAAGCAGAGGCTACGTATTCATCTTGGCGTTCGCTGCTGCTGTGGCGTATTTGCTGTTGTTCTCCCGAGCTGGAGATTCCCGCGGCCGGGGCTGCTGCTGCCGCTGCCGCTGCGGATGGATTGGAGCGGAGGGAATGGTTGCTGTCGTTGTTGTCGCGAGATTCACGGAGGTTGCATCCTGGTGATAGGTGTTCGTCGGGGGAGGAGCCTTGGCCTGACATTGCTTCTGATGGTAGGAGGGGCCGGTGGATGGTAGGTGCACGTGTCAAGAGTGAGAGCTTGGTTTTTGGTTTGGGTAAAAGTTGAACATGAGTAGGACTTCAATTAGATTTAAATTGAAGTTGAACTTTCGTCTCGCCTACGTCGCCGCCGCCCGCCAAAATTCTCATTGGCGATAGGATTGGAAGAGAGGTGAGCCGAGGATCCGCGTTTGTTCTTTTCTTCTCTGGAGAGGCCGGTTCAATTGTCGAGAAGCAAAGGCAACACCTCATTTATTCCGACGGTGAGGTAGGAAGCATTCGATGACGACGCTGTTTTCAGGTTCGTCGTCATTTTGGTACTCTTCGGAACTCTGCTTCGGCTGTTCAGTTAGTAGCTCGATTGAGCGTTGCAAGTACCGTTGCTGCAGAAAATAACGTTTTTCGTGTTAGAACAATACGATGGTCGCATAACAGTATCTCTAGCCACTATCAAAATTTCGTCAGCCTCCATCTTTTATCCAGTGTAGATACAAATCCTTGACTTCAATTGCAAAGTACATCATGATGTCATTCTCATCAGCAACACGAGCACTCATCTCCAGCACACGACACCTCCCTACTCTCAATGGCCGTCAAATGTCCTCCATGGCCACACCGCCACCCTCCGACAAGAAGAAATCGAACATTCGCGAAATTCACAGCGAAGGG